>CAUYPK010041502.1:0-31605 GCA_963574355.1 Loris lydekkerianus
AAACCATTGATGTTTGTATCCCCATGACAGGTAAGACTGAAACTGCAAGAGCAGGCAACCTAAGACAGGGGCTATGTTTTTCCACCATACAAAAAACAAAAGAGGGAATTGGGCCCTGCCATGTGCCTGAGGCCTAGTGCAAATTCCTGAGCCTGACTAGAAATAGATCCATCGAGCTACTTCCATGTACCAATGACTCAGCAAGGCCTGGCCTGAAACTGCCTCTACCTAGATACAGCCAACGTGGTACCATGCCATTGGCCCAACCCTGTCACGCACCTCATCCCCCCCCTTCTTTCCCCACCCCTTCCCCACGCTGTATGTAAGCGGCTGCTTGACGCAATAAAGTTGAGTTACTGCTTAAAAAAAAAAAATAAATAAGGGCTTAATTTTATTGCAGTTTGAGTCATCCAAAAATAGGTATATTTAAATTTTTTATGTTAGTACACAAACTCTCCTCCATCATGCCTTCCAAGTTTCCTGTCTTTCTTCACCCTTTCTTTGGATTCCTTTCCAGGGTAATTTTCATGCTTCCCACTGCTCTCCCTAAATGTGTTTTTGAGGTCAGACAAAAACCCTAAATATCAAATCTGTAAGGACTGAGATTTACATACTCAGCTGTGGGGACACTATTCTTGGGCTCTTTGAGACTCAGTCCATGCCCTTCCTACGCTCCTCTCATGGACAGCCTTTATTCCTCCCAGGGACCTCTCTTATCACAAATGCCAACTAACCATCAGGAGGTGGAACTGGACTCTGCAATCTCTGATCTACTTTGTGCCTCTTCAAAATAAGGATTAAGGACAACATTTCATTGAGATCTCCTTCTATACGAGTTCTGGCCTATCTTAGGCACCTCCTCTAACTCTCTCCTACTTGTCTGCTTACCTTCAAATAGGTCACAATATTTTTGCTCTGTAAACAGAAGTTTTTTAATGTTAAAACTCACCCATCTCACATAAATACATGTGGAACATCTGTTGTGCACATTTGCGTTAAATTTCTCTCCTAGAAATCAGAGCGCCTCCCAGCTCCTCTCTGCCTTTCATGCTGACTTAGTGACAGACCTGCAAATTATTAAGAAAACACATTACATAACACTTCAAGTAGTTAGTGTGACAAGGTCGGAAACACTCTTCTCATGTACATATCTGTTTTACTTCCTCTTTGCAGAATAATTTCTGTTGTGATTACTTCAAGCTCCTGACAATTAATTAGCTAGGAAACAAAATTTCAGAGTACCCTCAACAATTTTCAGGATTGGATCAGAACTATTGTGTCTTATTGGGAGAAGATGACATAACATATGCTTTATGGATTCTTAGTGACTCTTAACTTTTTAACCCAGAGAATTTACCCCTGCACCTGCTTGCTCAGCCACAGCATTTTAACAGATGAAAGTCAAGGTCTGATTTCCTCATTTTTGTACATTATGTCCAGGCTTTCAGGAAGCTCTGTTAAAACACAAGAGAAACTTCTGATGACCAAAATTATTCTGCCACCTAAAATAACATGTTCTCTGCCACCCCCTGCCATAATATAGCAGTGTTAGAAGGTTAAAGGGAGAGAGAGTGGGAGGGGGCGGGAGCTCAGGGCAGCTGAAATAAAAGCTATAATGTGTTTGGATTTGCTTATTTGGCGCTAACCTTACCTGTCACTTGCTTGGAATTGGACATGCCATTTGAGTAACGTAATGACTAGTTACCAACCCACTCCAAACACTGATTTGCAGGGAGGCGTACTTTCTTTTCTTCTCTCTGCCCTTCAGCGTGTGTGCAAGTGTTTGTGGTACACCTTTCATCATTCATATGCCAATCATCCTCTCCGCTTCCTACCCAATGCCCCTGAAATACACCACTGCCCAGACCCTGGTAGGCTAGGGCATGAGCCTGCCTAGGACAATTACAAGAGTCTAATTGGCACACTAGAATGGTGGCAACCTTGCTTTTCCTGTGTGCTCACTTGCAGAGTTTGCTCCAGAAATCTCTCCACAACAACGTTACAGGCTGTTCTTTTTCACCCTGAGAGGTGAAAACAAAATAGAAACTAAAATTGGAGTGTGTAAAGCCATCTGGATCAGATGGGACACAGAGAAGAAGGCCTGGCAGCTTTTCCAATCTTTGTCATACAAAAAGAGCTACCAAGGGCTCAGAATCCAAACTCTGTCCACGTGGGTAGAGGTAGAGTAAGGTGATCCTACACTGTAATCTCCCTGTCAAAAAGACCTCAGCTACAAACACCTGAAAGCACTCAGCACTTCCCTTTTCCTGGCTCTGTGGCATTTTGTTGGACAAATCACAGCAAAAAGTTCTGATGTGTTTTTCTAATAGGAGCTCTAGAAGAATACCAAGAAAAGTTGCTATGCAAGTATCTGTTCTTTGAAAATTGGGAGCTGAAACATTTAATGGCATCGTATTTCACTTCTGAGCTTCCCTAAATCAACTTGATATGGTAAGAAAAACTCATACTTGGAAAGGGTAGGATCTGGGTCCAAGTCTTAGACCAGCTACTTCTGGCTGTGTGCTCTTGAGCAAGTCTCCTGTTTCATCTGAGCTTCCTTTCCCTCCTCTGCAAAATGGGTACAATAATGCTAATGTCTTACTTAGCCCACAAGCGCAAAGAAACCAAGCAGGTGGGAGTACTCTATACTACCAGCTCCTCTGTGTGTAAGTTGGCCCCTATTATTTAAAATAAAAGTGTTTCATTTTTCTGATTATAAAATTATATCTGCCTATTCTAAAACATCTTAGAAAAATATACAGAAAAAGAAAACAGAATGAAAATGATTTCTACTTTCAAAGGGACAACCACTACTAATGTTTTGATATTTTTCCCACCAGTCATTCTTTGCTCACATACTCCTATTTTATAAAAATAGTATCACATTGTGCCAGTTATTTGCTAAATGCAATTTTTATTTAATGTAACTTGAAAAAATGTGGGTTATTATTATTTTTACTATGAAAAAGAAAGTAACCTAGATGCAAATGAAGATAGCACAAATTTAGCCAGCATATGGCATTTCCCCACTGTGTCAAAGTGAATTATTCATAAGCACTTGTCAGAAATATCCAATGTTACTGAGCTATTCTGGAACAACAGGGTACAAACTCTGAAGCAGAGACCACAATGTGTTCAATAAAACCAGTTTTGTTTTACTCCTGGGTACATGACAAGGCTATATTTGCTAGACCCCTTTGCATTCAGATGTAGTCATATGACTGAGTGCTAGCCAATAAAACTTAAGTGGAAAGAATGTGTGTTGACTCCAGACTCAGCTTTCACCATGGAATCTCTCTTCCCCCGCCAGCTGAATGAAGGGAAGTCCTTGAACCTGGGTCCTGCAACAATCATGACATAGACTGCCACATGCTAAACTCATATTGGTCTTGACGTGAACAAGAGATAAACTTCTACTAGGCTACTGAATTTCAGAAATTTAATTTCCAGCAGCTCGTTTTACTTATGGTAACTAATGAAACTTTCAACACACTTCCAAGTAGTAAATATATAGAGATTGAAACTTGGAGTAGCTCCAGAACTTTCCTGACATGTAGGCAGGGCTGAAATCATTGAGTGTTTTAATTTCACAAGTTCAAAGAAAGAATCTCCCCTAGTCACTTACTTGACACAAATAGATCTCTCTCTCTCTCTCTGCTCCCTTACTAAAATGTCTAAGTTGCTGTTCTTAGAGACCAAGTCTTCGGTATATCAAAATTGAGACTTAAAATGCAAATGTCCCAGAGAGAGACAACATATTCATTTTACTCTTAGGTGTGGACAATGAATATTATTTCTACAGTTAAAATGCAGGGTGAGGTGAAAGAAAGCAGAGAAATAATAAGAATCCAAAAGGAAGGATAAAGTGATACAGAGAATTAAAAAAGGGGGGGTGTGCCAAAATGTCCGGTTCAAAGTTCAAACATTTCAAAGTTCCGTCTGAGGTCGCTCGTATGAAACACATAAATTAAAGACATGATATTCACTTAAAGACAAATAAGGAAATGACACAATGGGCCATGAATAAATGAGATGTGTTAATGTCAGGAACTGTAAAGAGTAAGAGACTTTATTTTACTTGCAAACTAACAAGTGAGCCTGCCAGGATATTTTGTGAATGTCGCAGAAGACAGGAGACTTCTAGGTCAGAGACAAAGGACTATTCTCAGGGCACAACAAATGCCCTGAGCTTCACTTCTCTCTGTTTCTGCTCCCCCCAGGGACCCAGGGAGTTGCTGCAAAGGCAGACCAGCTGGATACTGTACACACAGTGGGCTTTATGCCCCAGCTGAGGAATTCTGAACTTGGACCCTCCGATATCTTATCATGGTCTGTACACAAACCTGACATTTATCCTGGAGGGAGACATTATCTTTATTATATTGGACAGTAAACAAATCTATCTGCTCCAGAGAAGATCAGTTTTCCCTATTTCAAAGGCTGTTTGCTATACAATACTCTTTGGAAAGGTAGCCTCGTAGAAAATACCTATCCTTATAAGGCATGCAGAAATGTACAGATCCATAGAGTATTGTCTTCAAATAGCTAGTTTCAACATATACATTTAATTGTTAAATATTTATCATTTCAAAAGTGAAGTACTGTCTAGTATGGTGATGGCTTTAAACCAAGATGTTTATACAACTGCCAAAAGATAAATACAAATTTGCCGTGAAGATAGCATATAGTTAAAAAACAAAGTTTTGGAATGAGACAGTCTTGAAATAGAATCGTGTTTGTATCACTTACTACCTATGTGACTTTGAGAGAGAGTTCCTTGATTTCTTTCAACTTCAATTTTTTTTTTAATCTGTAAAATGGAAAAATAATATAAATCTCAAAAATTATAAAAAATCATGAATGGTGTGTGAGTTCAACGCATGGCATATAGTTAAGTCTCAGTATTTGGTACAGATTATTATCACGTCTTCTCTGAATGTGTCATACACAAATATTTCCTCAACAATTACCATTTGGCCTTCACTGCATTAAGGCTGGCAATGAAATGAGGCAAGAGAGTTTCTGTGCTCAAAGAACAAATTACATTATAATAAAGGCCACAAAACTAGCATAGAGTCAATTTCACAGGTGTAGTACCCTTTAGAATTGCTAGAATGAGGTTGCAAGGAGGTAAAAATTTTCTCTTTTTCCAGCTTCTTAATGGTGTCCAGCACATACTAGGCTTTCAACAAAAAGTTGTTGAAAAGGTATTTAATGAAACGATTACTTAGTAAACATCCCTATGAAACTAAAACAAAACAGGCTTAGTGATGAAAATGGGACTTGCGTTGCATTCCCTGAAGCTTTCATGAATGGAGGAAATGTTAAAATCCTAGCACTTTGGGAGGCCAAGGTGGGTGGATGGCTTGAGGTCATAAGTTCAAGGCTGGGAGTTGTGGCAGAGGGGTGTAGTCCCAGGTACTCGGAAGGCTGAGGCAAAGACGATCACTCGAACGAAAATTTGAGGTTGCTTTGAGCTATGATGTCACAGTACTCTGCGCAAAAAAAAAAAAAAAAAAGTGATAACATCTCAGCCCACTGAGGCAAACACAAGGCTTATTGCAGCCTGGCAGTTAGCAATTTATTCATTCTTATTCCTCCTCAGCCCAGCAGAGCCCAGCAGCACAGTGATGGTCACCACCCTCCTTACAGGATGAGGGGGTTGTAGCTGCTGGAGAGGGAGCAGGCCCAAAGAGGAGGTCTGCTTAGACAAGGGCTCTGCTGGGCAGTAAGTGTGGGTGCCATCAGGAAATCATGGGGATGGGGTAATAAGGCAAGATTTTGAAAATTTTTGAGGTATAATTTGCCTACTGAAATATGCATCACATTTGAGTTGTGTCACTTTTGGTAAATGTATACCTCTGCACAAATATTCCCACAATACAATTTTGTAACATTTCCATCACCCCCCAAATGTTCCCTCATTCCTTCTGGCAGTCAGTCCTCAAGCCCCACCCCTGGGCAACCAACTGATACATTTTCTGTCTCTATAGTTTTTCCTTTTCTTATTTCATGCAAATAGACTCATACAATATACGTTGTTTTGTAACTGGCTTCTTCTATTTAGCATATTTTTCTTAGGTTTTTCAGTTACAGCTTGTATCTCCAGCTCATCCCATTATAGCATTGACAATATTGCGCTGTGGGCATGTACCACATTTTACCAAGTCACCAAGTTGGCGATTGGATTATTTCTGATTTAGATAAAAATCTGCCACCTTTACTCCCTCCTCCCCCCAATTTACAGATTTTTGCCTCCAGGGGACTGCACACTTCCTAGCAGCAAAGGTGCAGCCTTTGTGCTCAGCCTCATCTTGTAAACCCCCCATCTGGCCAGAAGGAGCCAGGAGAGAGGACAGCTCCCTCCTCAGGGAGGTCAGCTGACCTCACCTGTAGGCCTAGCAGTTTTGTAAGGATAAAACGTTTCAATTTGTTTTCTGCCCTGGTCAATTTCTAGTGCCCTAAAATGGTTGTTTTTGACAGTTTTATAACAAAGAATCACCTAGCTCTTTGTGTTGCTCTAAGGCCTAAGCGGAAGTCCCTTTCTTCTGAAGGATCCTTTATGTCAGGAGGCAAAGCCTGGTGACACGGATGGGTCAGAAACTCAGAAACTGAGTTTTGTACTAAAACCACCTGCGTGCTACTTCAGAGACATTGGCACAGAGCAACGTGGATTTTGGGAAGGGGGAGTTTTTTTTGTTTGTTTGTTTTGCAGTTTTTAGCCAGGGTCGGGTTTGAACCCAGCACCTCCGGTATATGGGGCTGGTGCCCTACTCCTTTGAGCCACAGGCACTGCCCACCGAGGGGGCGATTTTGACCAGGGAACTCTTGCATTACTCTAATGAGACAGGTTTCAAAACTCCAATTCAATTACATGTAATGACATTTAATTCCGCAGTGGTGGTGTTTGTTTGTTTGTTTTTTAACCATGTCAATTTCTCCTCCATGTGGCAATTTATATGCTATTTAATAGATGGGTTTTTTGAGGATATGGGACTCTTTCTTTTCTGCTCATTGCCCTGGTTCTCCGTGTCTCCATTCAAGACAAAGTTTTGAATTCCTAAGAGGCTGGGGCCCTTTTCTGCAGGCTGTGACCTTATTGTCTCTAAGTAACTTGCAGGTGCCAGGCTTTCTCTGTCCAGAGGCATTACAGGCCATTTCCTCTACTGTCACTCACCCTTTATCACCTGGTTAAATGTTCCCCATCCTCCGGTCAGGGTTGGAATATCACACCCTCCTGGAGGCCTTGAGTGACAACAGGAAGGTCTTCTGTGCCACTCACAAGCCGTATCATAATTGTGTCTCTGCACATCTAATTCCCCCATTAGATTTAAACTGTGAGGGCAGGGCCTGTGCTGTCTGGTTCACTGTTATAGTCTGAGAACTTGATGAAACTTCATGAAATCGATTATGTGTTTGGTCAATATACACAAAGTTGTTTTAATGGAAGTCGTATAGGATTATTGTCAAAAGGACCAAGTCGTTATGACCTTTGGCAAGTAACTTAACCTCTCTAAGTCTCTATTCAATTTTGAAAAATGAGGATAATCATGACACTTTTTGTAAGCATTACAAGGAGAGATGCTTTCAGAAGCTCTTTGCACAGAGCCTCCATAGAACAAATTCTTAGTGCATGTTGACTATTAATCAGAAACCTATTACACTCATTGCTGACGGCATGGGAAATGTGCTTGCTTGACACTCTTAGCTCCACTGATGGCCACTCTCAGCTGCAGGCCCTCTGGACCCCAACCAAGTCAGTGCCATGTCACTTATCCTCCACCCCCAGATCCTGGGCTTCTCTCAGTCAAGGACTGAGCAGCAGAGGACCAGTGCAGGGCCACTCCTGCTGGATAGGGGACTTCTGTTGATGACTCTGAATCTCCTCCTTCTAAGTTGCCTCCTGCGTGGGAAGCTGCAGGAGAAGCTGCTCCCAGAACCTGTGTGGACAGGTAGATCCATGCCTCTCTAAGAGACAACAGATAGCTGGGAAAATGTGCTGCTGAGCTCTCTTACTGCAGGGGACAGAGTTCATCCCCAGACCTGGTCCTTGCCCCTTGGTGTATACCACCACAGCCAGTGAGTGTGTGAGAGCACACTCTCCGGGAAAGGGGACCCCTCTAAAGGGTGGCTTTGGGCTCAAGGACTCTCCTCCAGCCAGTTGGAGACCCCCTTGGATCTGCACTGCAGGCTGAGGTCTGTCCTCACCCAGCCCTCCTTCCTTTCCCTCTCCTCACACCTTGGATGTACATGAGTCTGAAGGCTCTCTCTCTGTATGTTTCACAGACATCTCTCTGAAAACCTCTTGCATGTCTAATTCAGTGTTGCTATTTGAATTCTGGCTCATACCAGGCATTCACTCCTTAGTGTGAAATACAGTGATTTCTGACTTTCTTAAGGGTACTTCCTGATAAGGAAAAATTAAAACCAAGACTGGTTCTCTCAAGTTGAGCTACAAGGCAGTGACAGGCTCACAATGAAATTTGAGGCACTAAGTTTGATCCTGGAAAACTTCACAATTCTGTAACTGGAGGCCTTGCATTTTCTTGAGAGCTGCAGATTCCAGAGACAATCATTTTCTGGGCAAGGTGATGCTTTTGTTTTCGTGCACATTAAGGATGTAGAATATCACCTCTTGCTATTGCAGGTGTGAGCCTCACATAAGCAGCGTGATGTTCACCAATGTGAACCCTTGGCCCCAACGCAGACCCATGGAACGGAAATTTGCATGTAACAAAACCTCTGGAGACAGGTGGACACACTGAGAACCTTGGCCTGGTTCAGTGGACAGGTGAAGAGAGTGGAAAATTGGCTTAGATCTCTGCCTTTGCCACTTACTGACAAATTGTTTGATGTCCTTGTAGTTTAACCTCATCTGTTGCACGGAGGCAGATTCTCTCATTCTTTCTCTTATTTCCAGACTTTATTTTTACTCCCCTTTGTATTTCCTTGGTCATAATCTCCCCACGTTTCTGATCTGTTAGCCTTCTTCAGTCACTTACACCCTTAGTGGAAACCTCTGTGCAGGGGGAGAAAATATACGTGCACATACATGCACTCACAGGCAAGCATCCACACTCAGCTCCATTTATTTCAGTAAGATTGAAAAATGGTTAAGGTAGTTTAATGAACATGAAAATTATTTGACTGTTTAAATGTTTCCTGACACTTTTCAGGAGGTGTTCCAGACTCTGCGCCGATATCTAAATGAATGGCCAATTTGTATATGACTGGTTTATGCAGAATTTACTATCACATTCTAATCACTACACTTTGCTGTTCTTTAAAGATCTAAAATATGAATCATTGCTGACACATACAAGGCACTCTCTCTGACTTGACCCAAGCATCATGCCTCAGTTTCCTTCTTACAAAAGGTAGGCTTACTCTAAATTACCTTCACAGGCTCTTCCAGTTCCATGACTCTAATTTAAAGAGCTGTCAGACCAAAACATTTGTTGTTAAATATTTAAGAGAAGGAGAGATGATTTAATGTGTTCTCCACTGGGGCTGCCTTAGAGACATCCAGCCAAAGCTCAGACTTGACCCGAATGGCCTCCAAATTCTCATTTCATGCCAACAAAACCAAGTCTCTGAGAAATTTGAGGAGGATGTGGACAAATGCTTTTGAGCAAGCTCTTTAAATTTTTAATTCCAAGCCCCATTTCAATTCAATTATTTATCTCATTGCAAATGTCTAACATCTACCAATTTTCATAAAGATAAAAATGCATGAGGTTTGGACCCCAAAATTAAACTCTAGACTTTTGAGGTTGAATTTTAAATGAAGCAAGAGAGCAAATTCAGATGTTGAATAAAAATTTATGTGAGTGTGTAATTGAATTTCTTCAAACTCCCCGTATAGGAGAAAATTGTTTCTACAAGCATTACTTTTCCTATAAATTTTACATAGTTTTCTGTCCATAAATCCTGATGGAGCTGGTAATCTAAATTCTGATTCCATGTTTTATCCTGAATTAATCACACAAAATTATAAATTTAAATACTAATACTTTAGCGATTGCATTAATATCTCCTAGACAGAAATATAATAAATGACTTTTCCCTTGGAAAAGAGAAACATATGTCAACATCTATTTGTTCAGAACAACACACATTGAGCCCTCAAGGTGTTTGGCCATTTCCAGCAGAGATTTAAGATTTATGGTTGCAATAACAATACATAATATTTAAATGTTAGCTACTGACTTCTCATTATTTCCTGCTTGCTTATTTACAAATTTACAAAAACTCAGTATGTTCGTCAGATCTGTAAATGGAAGAGATGAATCACTTTGCACAATATGATAGCAATAATCAACCTTTGCTGGTCACTCATCATGTATCCAGGATGACCACATGGCTTTCCTTGTGGTGACATATTTAATATTTAATTTTTACAACTGCCTTTTACAGGTGAAGAAACCAAAGGACAGAAAGACAAAATCCCTTGTGCAAAGTCACACAGTTGGCAATTGGTAGAGTCACCACTAGAAGCCAGGCTTTCTGACTTCAGAGTCCATGCCCTTAACCATGACACTGTTGTGCTATCCAGCCCCAAATCTAACATGCATCTTTTCAGATTCAATTAAATTATGTTATATCTTAATACATTGTCTTCTACTTCCATGTTAACAGTGTATTATCACCTCTCATCACATGTACGTCATGTTACATTTTTATATGATGATGGTACAAATAATAGGATTGAGAAGCCATTATTATAACTTAGGTTCATTAGGTTAAGAACCCCTATGGTCTTCCCTAACTCGGAAGAGATAAATTCAGTATAAATATTGAGCTTATACCTTTAAGAAACAAAACAATAAAATAAGAAAATAATCAAAACAACAAACTCATTTGTTGGCTCTACTTCATAATAAACATTGGTGACCTGAGTTTTTCTCCCTCTGGGGTTGAGAACTGACTTGCCTGGAAACAGCCAATGTGGCAGAAGAGAGGGTCTGTGCACACCTGACGCTGGTGGCAACCTGCAGCAGGAGCCACCCAACTACCATTCTGGCCTGCAATGGCCATGAGCAAAGCATAGCCCAATTGTGCCTTGGGAAAAAGTTGACAATAAATTTTAAAACTGAATATAAAATGCTGCGAAGTCTAAAGAATCCGTGTGGGCAGGTAGAGGACGTTGTGGCCTGGATGCTACCCGGGCCTTCGGTTTGTTCCCTCAGCTCCTCTGGTCACTCACTATCTTGCTCAATGACATCATTCATCTCCTTGGCTTCAAAGCCCATCAAAGCTTCAAAGTTAACGATTCCCAAGCCTGTATCTGACCTTACTGCTGTGCTCCAATCTCTGTTCATTTTGTAGGCAAATCCTCACCCACAGATACCTCACGTACAATGGATGAGTTGAGGAGAATCTCCCTGTCTGTAAATCTCCTCCACCTGCAGTGTTTCAGGCCTTGGTTAATGCAATCTTTTCTATGCAATCACCCAACAATCTCTGACTCCTCAATTTCTACACTTCATAGATGTTATTGATAAGTAACTCCAATTGAATCAACTTCAAAATATTTCTGAAATCTGTTCAACAATGGCCACATAGCATGCTATTTAAGTAAACTAGGAGCTTTCCAATTTTTTTAAGCTACAACATATTTTCTTTTTACATTTTGCTTTGAAGCCCTCTGCAGCAGATGTAAGTAGATCTTGTCAGGTTGAAGTTGAGTTGGAGGCCAGGTTCCCACCCACTCCCATGAGGCATCTCTAAGGAACTCACAGTGTTCCCAAAACATAGTTTGAAAACTAGGCATAAACATAAACCTCCCAACTGGCTTCCCACCTCCACTCTTTCCATCTGCCATACTGCTACAAAAATTATCTTCCTAAAACATAGATGTGGTCAGGTTTTTATTTAAAAAGCTTTGGTGGTACTCCACTAATTACAAGATGAAATGCAAGCTTCTTAACATGAATGTATACTGTTTTCAACCCCAGTGTAGCCCTGCCTCTAATCACACCTCAGTTCACACTGTATTCACACTGGCTTTTCCACTATCTATCTATTCTGTGCCTCTTTTGCTTGGTTCATTCTAGTGCTTTGGCTGGTAAAACGCTGACCTGGAGATATAAGGCTGGAATGCCACTGGCTTCCTGAATTCCACTGCTACCCATTCAAATGTAATCATGACTGATCAGTGGCAGGACCACTCAGACTGCAGGAAGAGTACCATTGCTTCCACAACAGCAGTAAGGTGCACACGCTTAGCCTCCAACCTTTGGATGAGCTCCAGAGAGTGACATTCATAGGATGAATGGTAGGCATCTGGTATCCACCTTGTGAGTTAAATTACTGATCATTATCACCAGGCAATATAACCTAGCCTTCAAATAACCAAGGCACTTCTAATTATAACACACAGACTATTCATTTTCAAAGATACAATCAATAAAGAATGTTTGAGCATGTATTCTGTGCCCCCATATAATTAAGACCACATAAAAATGATGACATTGGTCAAAAATGTAATCTAGGCTTGGCTTGGTGGCTCACGCCTATAATCCTAGCACTTTGGGAGGCCGAGGCAGGTGAATTGCTTCAGCTCAGGAATTTGAGACCAGTCTGAGCAAGTGGGAGACCCCATCTCACCTAAAAAGGGAAAAAATTAGCAAAGCTTTGTGGCAGACCTCCATAGTCCTAGCTACTTGGAAGGCTGAGGGAAGAGGATCACTTCAGCCCAGGAGTTTGAGGTTGCTGTGAGCTAAGATGATACAGCACTCTATCCAGGGTGGTAGAGTGAGACTCTGTCTCAAGAAAAATGTAATCTAGTCCAGAAAACCAAAATACAAGAGCATAAATCAATATGCAATTAAGAAATTAAATTTTATAAATGATTAATGCTAAAGGAATTCAAGGGAAGGTATATAGCAGTGTGTTCTAGAGTGTTTATAATAAACTGTGTGAAGGAAATTGTTTTAAGCTGGGGGTTTGAAAGGTAGGAAAGCTTTATAGAATAGGAGGAAAAGGTGCTTCAAGCCAAAGAAGTGATAGGAGATTGAAAACAAGCTGGCTTGTGATTGCACCAGAGAAGGAATCGATAGGAATGTTGAGTAGTTGAAAGTACTTCAAATCTACAAAGTTTCACCTCTTTTGTATTAAGTCATGAAACATCATTGGAGATTATGCTGTGTGCATTTGTGTGCATGTGTTTCTAGGGAAATGATATGAGGGTGATATTTAGGGAAAAGTAGTTTTGTGTGCTGGTGGAGTGTGCGGGATTGGTTATGAGAGTGTCAGAGAATCCAGTTCAGACAGCAGATGCTTGTGCAGGAGTTAAGGCACATTTGTGCAGGTCTGGACCAGGGTGGCATCCCTGGTGCAGCACAGAGAAGATGCCTCCCTGTGAAGGAGAAATCAACAGAGCTTTTGAGAGTCTGAATTTTATCAATAGAAGAATAAGTGATACTAAATAACCACAGGATATTCAGGTTGAATAAAGGTGTTATTTTTAACAATCATAGGCAATAAAATGAGTGATGAAAAAAAATTCCCTCTATTTTACAAAATGTTAAATTTAAAGAGCTCTCTTGAGCTGGTTTCTCTAGAAAACTGAGCCTGAGGTGATGATTAAAGTGCTGGTGCATTGTTTGGGAAGGGATGGAGGGAGGTGAGGAGGAGGGCTGGGCAGGCAGTGACTCTTCTGTGTCCTGGCTGCCATCTCACACAGAGCCAAGGAGAGACCCAGCAGAGGCCTGACCAGGTGTCTTTTCCTGGCTCACAGGACTGCTCCATTTAGGCTGTGAGGAAAAACCATGCCTCACGTGAATCCCTGGGTGGGAGGAGGAGGGAAAGTCAATCTGCCTGTCTCCTGGCACACTCCTGTTTCTCATTAATCAAAATTCACTCCAAGGGACATTAACTCCCCTCATCACCTTGGTAGTGAGCATGAGCTTAGGATGACAGAAGCCATAATCTGCAGTGTGGGGGTTCGTACCACAGATGATGTGGTGAGGGGAGCCTGAACTCTAGCATACAGCTGTTCAGCCAGGAGTGGCAGCCAAGGGCAGTGACTGGCACTTCTGGCGACGTGACAAATGCTCTTGTCCTGAAAGTGGGTGGAGCCTTTGTAAAAGAGGACAGATCAGAGAGGCTCTGATATGAAAAATGACCTCTCCAAGTGGAATTAACTTATTAGGAAGTTGGATATATGGGAGAAAAGTCTGGAGGAAACCTTGTAACAAAAGGCGCAGGGTCAGAGTTTATAATTTAACCCTCTAAAGTTGTAATTGGAAGTTGGGAGAAGGGGTGAACCCCAGGGAGAAAGAGCACAATGAGCCAGGAGGGAACAGACAAGAACCCACCTGTGGGAACCAAGGAGCACAGGAAAAATAAAGAAGAGAAATATGCTGTGGTCACATAACAAATTTCAAGGACAAAACCAAAAGTGAAATCCACCATCTTGAGTTTAGCCCATTCAAGCTGCTATAACAACATATCAGAGACTTAAAAACAACAGAAACTCATTTCTCACAGTTATGGAGACTAGGGGGTCCAAGATCAAGCTGTCAGCAGATTCCGTGTCTGGGTCACATCCTCACCATGTCTTCATGTGATTTGACAAAGAGAAACTCTCTGGCACCTCTTTATAAGGACATAGAGCCCATTTGAGAGCTCGACCTTACCACCTAATCACCAACTAAAGGCTCCACATCTTAATACCATCACCTTGGGGATTAGAATTTCAGCTTATGAATTTGGGGGATAAGGGCAAAAGAAACATCCAGAACAAAGCATCCAGGAAAGATTTGCACCATGAAGCCAGGGATAAGGAAAGATTTAGAAAAGCAATAATGGGAGCATAATTCCACAATGCAGCAGAGGGGTCCAGAGGAACAAGGAGGAAATCTAGGAACTCGAATCTGACAACAGATCACTTGTGTTGTCAAATGAAAAAAATACCTTTGATACTCCAAAACTAAGATGTGGGATAGAATATTTCTCCATGAACCAGAAGTCCCCAGTAGACATTCCGCAGGTATTATCAAAGCCTCAGCTTTGGATTCTCTCATCACAGAACTATAGGTTTGATGGGGCTCACCTGCAGGACCCTGGTCAGTCAGAGAGGGCTGATGTCTCCAGCTGGAGTCAGTCTTCTGTGGGATGCTCAGAGGTTTGTGGTGATGGTCCCCATGCAGAGCATGCTGGAGGTTGCTTTAAAGCCAGTCCAAGAGCAACATGAGAATGTAATGTGAATAGGAGACCAGAAAACAGGTTAGACCTGGGGAATACATGAAGGTCAGAGTACACAAAGAAAATCCAGGAAGCCTAAAAGACATTAAGGAAAATCATTTATGGAAAACCCTGAAAGTTCAGTCCATAGAAGCAAAAAAAAAAAAAAAAAATCAAGATTTATTTTGGTGTGTACAGAAGGTAGAACTAAAAATAAGGGTAGGACCAGATTGGGGTAGTCACAGAGAAATGAATAGCATTGAATGGTGTTTTAGCTTGTTTGTGCTGCTATAACAGACTACAGACTGGGGAATTCATAATGAACAAACATTTATTGGCCCATTGGATCTGGGGGTTGGGAAGTCTAAGTTTTAGGGGCTGGCCTGCATTATTCCCTGGTAGAAGAGCAAAGGGAGGGTGAGAGAGAGCAAGAGACAAAACCCACAACTTCAAGCCCTTTCATAATAGGCGTTAATCTGTTCGGGAGAGAGCTAAACAACTCCCAGTAGGCCCCACTTCCCCAACACTGTTATTATACGTTAGGGTTAAGTGTCCAACACGTGCCATTTGTGGAACACGCTTAAACCAGAGCTTTAGAATCAAATTGCCTGAGCCCCAAATCAAGCTCCACCACTTCCTGGCGCTAACCATGGCAAGTTACATAGTTACTTGATCACTCCAGTTCTCTATTTCCCCACTTGAAAAATATATTTAATAATAGAATCTATCCTACAAGAACATAATGATGAAAATGGAGGTTAAATGATACTGCACTTAGCAGCATGCATAGTGTGTAATAGCAGAATTGCTTACACGGTGTAATCACACGGATGTCTCAAACATAACATGTTTAAGACTGATTTAATGATACCTCTCACCACTTTATGCTCCCCTACCTAAAATAATGGCACGAGTACCCATTCAGCAAGCACAATATCTAAAAGTCAACCTTTGCACCGGTTCTTCATCCTGCCACATCTGATTTGTCATCAATTTTACCTAAACACTATCTATCAAATGCATGCACACTCAGCATCTATATTCCCACCATGCTGACCCAAATTGCTATTCTGGTTTAGCTATACTTACAAAATGGTTCAAGAACTCATCCACCTGCACAACAACTTTGGCTTTTCTTCAATCTGTTCTGGAATCTAGAGATCTCCTGGCAGTGTTCTGTTATGGGACACAAATGCCCAAGGAACGCAGTGCACAAACCAAGGTCTGGCCGTGGAGCCTGAAGAACTAAGCCCAGTGGAATCTCCTATAGGTACAGCTCAAGACACATACCAAATCTCTGTGTCAAACAGCCTTTTGTTTACTTCTGTCTGACATGTCATTTGACTGAAGTCCAAGTAAACCGCAAGATGCATTCAGATACATTCATGCACATTCCTTTCACAAATTAGAGCTGCAACAGTACATTATACATTTTTTTGGCCGGGGCTGGGTTTGAACCCACCACCTCCAGTATATGGGGCTAGCACCCTACTCCTTTGAGCCACAGGCGTCTCCCCATTATACATTTTTTTTTATAAATTCTATTTTTTGATATATAATCTAGTGCTCTGCATTTCATTTTACTTACTATAGTTACATTATATAAAAGTGTTAGTTTAATTTTTATGAAAATTCATTAAAATGCCCCAATTTTAATTATTTAATTTAATAGTTTAATTTTTATGAAAATTCATTAAAATGCCCCAAGTCTTCTCATTCCAGGGGATGCCAGTATGAAAGAAAATATTACCATTCTACATGCGTGCCATGACATTAACAATGTGAAGAAGTAGGGTTCCTATCTACAAAGAAGCTTTAAAAAGCAAATCTCATTATATATAACGCCTCTACATAAAAGCTTCACAGAGCCCTTAGAATGAAGATCGGTATAAACAAAGTGGACTCCAGGCCCTGCACGTCTGCCCATTACATTTTCTCTAGTTCCGTCATAACCTATTCTCCCTCTCATTCTCTGCCTTCCAATTCTTTCATTTTCTTAAAAGTAAGGTGCCCCCTTTAGTCATAGAGACTTTGTGTGTGCAGCTCTGTCTCTGAAATGAGAACGTTAAACCCTACCTTATACCAGCACCCAGTTAACTTCCCCTCACCCTTTAGCTCAAGGATAACTTGCTCAAGTGCCCACCCTGTTCCCAGTCCCGTTAAGGGCTCTGCTGTGCATCTATCAAATGTCTTATATTCTCATGTTCCCCCATTGTACCCCCAACATATGACATAATACTTGGCACTTAATAGGCACTCAATAAAAATATAAAAAGTTTCTTAAAAATTGGAAAAATAGACAGAGAGCTGCGTTCTAGGAAGCCCTGGGTCAGGCCTGAGATTGTGAGCTATGGCCGTGTTGCCCTGACTGAGAGAGGCTGCCATCCCCTGCACGTGGCTTTACCTAGTACCTGAGATGTTCATTCTTAAAGACTCACCTCCCCCCATGATGAAGGAGCTATTTCTTTTTGCTTAATTTTGTAAATGGAAAAATCTTTGAAGGACTTTTTATGGACTAGCAATCAATCTTTGTTTTTCATGCAGATAAAAGTGCTTTATCCAAAAAAAAAAAAAAAGAAAGAAAGAAAGAAAGAGTGCCATAAGAGACATTTATGAGTAAGGAACAGAAGTGAGCACCAGGATTTATGGCAGGAGGGAACAGGTTAACTCTGATATTTGTGTAAAGGCAGTTGAGTTTATGATCAAGACTGCCCTTATCTATAAATCTGAAAAACCCCAAGCCTTCAAGGAAACAGGTAAACGTCAGTTTCCAGTGTTTTAGTTGTACAAAAACAAGGCCTGGATCCTTTTCCTACATGGGCTCCATCAATACTCTGTCCCTGAAGTCAAGAAATACCTTGACAGGAAGAAATTACCTTTTAAAAATTCTTTTGATACTGATGACTCCCCTGGCTACTCAGAACCCCATGAGTTAAATTCCCCGTAAAGTTACACTCCAAAGACATTGGAGGAGCTCATTAGGACCGTTAAGGCTCATTCCACATGGCAGTCTGCAGGTGGATTGTCAATACTGTGGAAGAGAACCCCAGTAGAGAGAACACGGAACTCTGGAAGGATTGCACAACTGAAGGCGCTATCACTCCTGTAGAAAAAGTCCTGAAAGCCATTACACTGTAACAGTAAATTCCAGCTGGAGAAAACTGAGCCCAGATAATGTGCATGACTTCATAGGATTTATATCAGAGACAATCAGGGAATTCATGAAAGAGATTGTGGATATTACTAAAAAGGTGGGGAGTGAAGGGTTTTAAAATATGGGTCTCAGGGAAATTCAAGAGCTGACAGAGACCACAGAGAGTGACTTGGTAGAGATGAGGGCTTGTGCACCAGTGCCAAACCATGAGGACGAAGATGTACAGAAGCAGTGCCTGAACACAGAGTGGTCTTGGGCAGTCTGGCAGAGGGGTCTGCTTTTAACGGACTCTTCTGACATGGACTCATCCATGATTTGGGCCCTGGAACTAAAGCATCTGGCAGAAGAATTGATACCATATAGACACATTTTCAGAGAAAGAAAAAATTCATAAATGATGAAGTATTTTTGTAACGTTAACACCGAGGTCACCTGCCTCTCCTGCTTCCTCTAGCACCACCTCCGCGTCGTCCCCCTCTTCAGTCTACTCAACGTGAGAGGCGGGATAAAGACCTCGATGGTGATCTGCTGCCACTTAATGAACAGTAACTGCGTTTTCCTTATAATTTTCTTAACAACATTTTATTTTCTCTAGCTTATTTTAAGAATACAATATGTAACTCATATAACGTGAAAATATGTGTTAAACGATTGTGCATGTTGTCAGTAAGGCTTGCAGTCAACAAGAGGCTATTAGTAGTTGAGTTTGGGGGGAGTGAAGTATTATATGTGGATGTTTGTGTGTGTTGGGAGGAGGTTGGTGACCCTAGCTGCCTGCTGCTCAAAGGTCAGCCATAATTTCCATGATCCACCTTGGGGGAGAGAAATTCTAGTTCTCTGGCTTGCCTTAGGAGAGAAAGGGAGCAAGAGAAAGTGAGAAAGAGACTGTTCCCAAAGCCCTTCCAGTGTGCATCACCTCACATACTCCGCACGTTGAAGAGCCATTCTGTGAGGTGTTGTTTTCTGAGCCACAACAGTAGTGACAGAGGAGCACAGACATTTAGGGGATGAAGTTAGGGAAGAATTTTTGGTGAAGTTTATTGTTTTCAAAGGCTCATAACTATGGAGGGAACAACTATGCAACAAAAAATTGCTATGATAGAGGAATAGATGTATATTTGGATGCCATCAGAGGGAGTCAGAGAGAATCAGAGATCGGAACACAGAAGGATTAGAAGGATTGGCTGTACCATATTTTACTAAATCAATATACCATATTGCTATTAATTACAGAAGACATCACAATAAACATGTTAGTTAGTACATTTTTAATTTTTTTTATTTTTATTTAATTAATTTTTTTTTTTTTTTTTTTTTTTTGAGATGGAGTCTCACTCTGTCACCCAGTCTGCAGTGCAGGGATATGATCATTTATAACATGTTTTTGAAAAATACTACTAGAAATAAGTCTGAATACTTTAACTTTTCACTTTATTAAAGTAGTAAAAATACTTGCTGTAAGTGGGTGTTTTTGTTCCACAACAAAATATTTCTGGAGAATGTTTAAAGTTTTAGGATTTTATTTGGGCTACTCAAGATATAGTTACCTTATAATAACTTTCTCTTAGCAATGGCAAAATTTTCCCAGGGATATCCCAGTCAAACACAGCATCACACTGAATTTGGAATTCTCACTGTATGTGCCACTCAGAATTGAGGATAAACTTCTTAGTCAAGGATAGTTATCTTAAGAACAAACCACGGTTTTTCTATATATATATTGGCTTTACTAGAGAGGTTCTCTGATGCAAGTTGTGCCATCCTCGTTTACTATAAATATGTGTATAAAACTAAACTGCAGCTATGGAAAGTATCAAATTCTCTTGCAGAGAATGTTGAGAACCCAGAAAATTCTTGACCTTAGATAATGCCTGTCTTATCCATACAGTCATATCCACTCCAGGTAACTTGTTACACGTATTTTGACGATTTCTAGAGATTAGTTACCCTGGGAGTATTGAACTAATCAAAGTCTCTTACCAATCAACAACACTTCAGCAGTTTTATTGCAACATTGTCGATAGATAGATAAATGTCAACATATATATTTCCAATATATGTTATTAAAAAATATTTGGAAGCAGTACAGAAATGTACTCTGCATAGTGAAATTGTCCAGTTTTCTTTTCAAAACAAGAAATGATTAAGTATTTCTTTTCTTTTCTTTTCTTTTCTTTTTTTTTTTTTTTGCAGTTTTTGGCCGGGACTGGGTTTGAACCTGCCACCTCCAGCATATGGGGCCAGCACCCTACTCCTTTGAGCCACAGGTGCCACCATGATTAAGTATTTCTTAAATTACCAAACATATATTTGAACTCAACATATATACTTGAACTTCTAATATTCAAATCACTTAAAAACAAATTTCTTGTGAAAGATGTTTTTCAAACTTATCTAGCAGAAAGACTGCTTTTGAAAATATAATGTTCCTTGTACTTGTAAGATATTGCCTTTTTTTTTTTTTCAGTTCACTACATTGTTTCAAGGCAGTTTGCAGGGGACAAACGTCAGAGCATGTGAGACTGAGAATCATCAGAGGGCTTAGAGTGGGAGGCATTTCTCCCACCTGTGGTGACTTCAGCCTAGGGGAAATTGAACCTTAATGGAGATGATTAATCGACAATATTCTCTCCAACCTCATTCATTCGTTCACCATACACTTAGGTTCCAACTGGGAAGAGGGCACTTGAGTCCCAAATATCATCAAGACATGACCTTAGAAATAATTAGCTCACTAGGGTAAGAAATAAAGTTACACCACCAGAGGATAAGTGTGATGCCAGCACTACATAAAAGTGTCAGAACAGCCACAGAGGGGAGGGCAGTGAAATTTGCTTACTGAGGGCTTTTATTAGTTCTTTCTTATTGCTGTGACAGACTACCACAAGAAAAAAAAAAAAAAAAAAAGCAAAGGTTAAGCTGCTTCCCTGAATTACTAATCATGTGTACTTGAATTCCTTATCTTCAAATCCCTTAAGCTTTCTGTGCACCTTGTAGACTAGAGATGGGAACAATGACATCTCTCTGTTTATACACAGCCAAGAAACAGCTACTGCCCTTTCCTTTCCAAAAAAGAGGGAGAGAAACCTCTGCTCCTTAGATAGTGCAGAAAGGATCCTGGGTTCTGACCTTAACCTTTATGAATGTCAATTAAATCTCTCCAGAAACCAGATAGCCCCATGTGTCTTGGCTTTTTTGACCTAGAAATGTCTTCAAAATCTGGGCTTCGTGCCTTTTGACGTGGGAACACCTGGGAAATGGCCCTCCGGGTTTCCTGGCACTTTTGGGGGCTCATTTGAGCTGTAAGCATTTGGCCCTCTTAGGGGAGTAAGAAAAGCTATGCTGTCCTTTTGAACAGAGCAGTTAACTATACAAATGGCTACACACCCTTCCCCAGGTATGTGAGGAATGAAAGGTTTCTGAGGGAAGGGAATGAGAACATTTGCTACCTGTACACTGAATGCATTTCCTGTGTCAGAAGATTGGGATTTTTTAAATATATATGAACAGTGAGAAATTCCAGAAAACATCATCTTCCTAATGTATGTAAATTATTCTTAATAAAGCCGATTTGATAAAAAGAAAAGAAAAAAACTTTTGGAGGCATGACATCAGCAAGATGGCTAGGCAGAAGCCTAGAGCACTCCTCTCTCTCTCACACACAAATCCGTGACAAATTAATGACGACATGTTAACCAGAACAACCAATGAGGAGCTCCAGCGAACAGGAAAGAAGCAGCACAAATCCTCTAGGCACAGAAACCCAGGAGGGCCACAAGGGAAGCGAAGGAAACAGCTTGGCTTTGCCACCTCATCTCCTCGGCTGGGATTAGCTTGGACCAAAAAGGACTTGTGACTTAAAAGACCAGGGAAGGGAGAGGACCAGAGGACCCCCATCACCACACGAACATTTGCAGACCTCACCGCTGAAGACTCTTGTAGTCCACGCAGACTTTGAGCCCGGCTGGGGGAGCTCCTCAGACTCCACATGCTAAGCTACCCCCAGAGAAGGAGTTGACCCCTTTCCCTGCCATTACTATGGCCTGTGATGCTACCATGCTACACCATCTTGGACCCAGGGCTCCGCTGGAGCGCTTCCCACTCTGGGGGAGAGCTTCCATTACATTTGCCTTCATCTCTGAGGCTTTGCTGCCACCACAGTGTACCCACCTGAGCGTGTCACTCTCAAGCCCAGCTGCTGCTATCCCCTGCCCCTAGGGCCTAGCTACATTAGAGCTGCTCCAGTCCCTGATTTCAGTCACTGGTGCACCTTCACCTTGGGGCCACACTAAAGTGGTGCCCTGTCCCCCAGTGGCCTCAGGTTTCCTGCACACTAAAGCAGTCGTACCCCCAAGGGCCATAGCTGAGACAGCACCCCACCCCACCCTATGGACCCCAAGTCTCCTGTGTATAGGCATAGTCAACCCCCCAACAGCACCACAGGTGAGGCAATACTCACCCCTGGGGGCTTCTAGCCTCTAGCACCCCAGCTGATGCAGTGCCCCCATCCCATGTGATCTGGAGCTTCTATTGACCCATGTTGCTTCACCTTCTGGACTTGATGTGGCACTTTTCACCCCAAGGAATCAGAGCTTCACTGAGTTGTGCCACCTTACACCCTTCAGGCCTAATAGTCACATTTCCCACCTACCTGGAATTAGACAAACTTGCTACTGCTGTCCAAGCTGCTGATGTACCCCACCTCTCTGGGGAGTGGTACATTGCTCCCTGCTCCCCAGCATCCAAGCACAGCACATTCTGGGGTCCTTGCTACTGCCATCTCCAGCCTCACAGAGCCTAGGCTACACCATGTCCTACCATCCCCAGGTGTAGAGTCACCATCCTGTTGTATATTCCCCTGGAGCATGAGCTGCCAATGTGCCCTGTTGGTTCTATATCCCAAATTGCAGCTGTGCCTTGTTCCCTGGGTCCCAAGCTTTCTTCCCCAGTGCTGTGCCCTCCTCCCCTAGGGTCAGAACCAGCTGCTGGGCTATACCTCAGAACAACAGATCCTAGCTTAGTGGGACTGAATACACTTATGCTTTGAAAATAATCTATGCATTAAGTCCCAGGTGCTACAGTAGTTTCACAAGACCCTTATTTCAGGAGCCCAGTTCCACAGCTGCTCCAAGCACCTGTGCTCTGGATCCCAGTGCCAACGTGGTTGCCTGTGCTCTGTGTCAGATCTTACCCAAAGAGACATCTTCTCAATAAGATGCTTCACTGTGGGGGAAGACAAGGACAGAAGGATCCCTAAATCTAAGCAGCCACCATTGCCACTACACACTTCTTGCATCCTAGAGCAGCAGCCACACTGATCACTGATGATTATGGATGAAGAATCTTCACAGAGGCCACTGTACCTTGCCCAGCAGGCACCCTCAGGCTCAATGTAGCTGAATGTCTTCCCCTACAAAAGCCACTCTGTACAGTTTGAAAGCAGTGACTGCACCACCATATGAACAGGCATCAATGCAGGGACACTAGAAAGATAAAGAAGCAAGAAAAACTGATGTCACCAAAAGGAACATAATTTTCTAGTAAATGACCTTTAAAAAATGAAAATTTATGAATTACCAGAAAAAAGAATTTAAAATAATGACCTTAAAGAAACAGTGAGATATAAGAAAATGCAAATAGACAACTCAATGCCAAGAAACAATTCATGACTTGAATGACAAATTCAACAAAGAGGTAGATATTTTAAAAAGAACCAAACAGAAACTTTGGAGCTGAAGAATCCAATCATTGAAATAAAAAGTATAATATAGAACTTCAACACAGACTAGATCAAGCAAAAGAAAGAATCTGTGAACTTGAAGGTAGGTCTTTTGAAGTGACTCAAAGAGAAAAAAAAAATGAGAAAAAAGCGAAGAATGCCCATGGAACTTATGTCACATAATTAAGTGAACAAAATTAAATATCAGCCTATGGATTGGGCAAAATATTTGCATGTTGTATATCTGATAAGGGGTTAATAATCAAATTTTTGGAAGAACTCATATGGCTCAATAGTAAAAGAAACAACCTGATTTAAAAATGGGCAAAAGACCTGCATAGACATTTCTCCAGAGAAGACCTAAAAATCTCCAACAGATAAATGTAAAGGTGACAAACATCATGAATCAGCAGGGAAATGAAAATTAAAGCCACTATGAAATGCTACCTCACACCAAATAGAATGACCATTATCAAAAGCCCAAAAGATAACATACATTGGCAAAGATGTGGAGAAAGGTAATTCATGTACACTCTTGGTAAGAATGTAGATTGACACAATCATGATGGAAAAAAGTATAGAGGTTTCTAAAGAAATCAAAAATAGAACTTCCATATGACTCAGCAACCTCTCTGCTGGACAAATACCCAAAGGAAACGAAATCACCACCTCATAAAGATACCTGCCTTCCCATGTTCATTTTAGCATTATTCAGAGTGGCCAAGATATGAAAACGACCCACGTGTTCATCAACAGGGCAGATAGATAAAGAAACTGTGATATCTGTATATACCATGGAATATTATTCAGCCCTAAAAAGAAGAGGATCTTCCATTTGCTATGGATGAACCTAGAGGACATTATGCTGGTAAGGTAGACTTGGAAAGAAAAATATCCCATGATCTCACTTATATATGGAATAAAAAAAAAAAATCATTCAAATACGCAGACAAAATACACAGAACAAAACAACGGATACCAGGGGTAGGGCTGTGCGCATGGGGGAAGGAACTGCAGAGACAGGTCAGAGGCTACAGAGTAGCCAAAGTGTAGGACGGACAAGTCTGGATAGCCACTGTATAACATGAGACTATGGATAATAAAATTGTATTGTATTTGAGATTCAGGCTACATGAGTCAATTTTAGCTGCTCTTGACTCACAAGCACCAAAACAAACTATGTGAAATGCCGGACGTGCCAATTGGCCTCACTAGAATAACCTTTTTATTATGTATATGTGTCCTATAACATAGTGTTGTATACCTTAAATATACACAATAAAACTTATTTTTTAAAAAAGAATGATCTGTTGATACATGCAATAACATTATGAATGTTGATTCATCTCTCAAACATTATGTTTCATCTCGGGACCTTATGAAAGAGTCCATACACAAAAAAGCACACCCTATACGATTCCTTCTTATAGGAAGGACAGAAGAACAGGTAAAACTGAACTTCTGAATGAAAGTCAGAACAGTGTTTTCCTTTGCAGAGGTGGGGACAGACTGTGAGAAGCACCAGGGGACTTTTGTGGACCTGGAGATGTTCTGCATCTTGACTCACGAGGTGATGACACAGGTGCACATAGTTAGCGCAACACATTGTACGCTTTAAATCTGTTTTTAAAATTTATCTCAATTTCAAAAAGACTCTTCATATGTATTGTTTCTTTGTATGCTGACTAGTGTTAAAACTCATGGGCTCTAAGCAAAATCCTCTCCTCCCCTATGAATTCCTCATTTTCAAAATGAAAAAAATAATTGAACAAGAAAATAATTTTGAATCGTTTATTTCCACCTGATGAATGGCTGGTAAGCAAGGGAAAATGCTGTTGCCTCCAAGACAGACCAAAAGGAACTCTTTTTTATAGTGAAATGGTCCAAACTGATACAATAATAAAAGTAGGATGATAATCCCTGAAATTCTTATTTCTAAATCAGTCTCGATCTTTTTTGACACAAAATATCCCACTAAGTAAAAACTATTTTCGTGGTGATCAGGTCGAAGGCAGAGAATGATATTTCATATACCGAAGTTGTCACAGAGGGGACAGAATGACTGGCAAATAAATGACAAATGGCTGAGATAATAATAAAACTAGAACACTATCTACAAATGTCAACCTGGAATTAGAGTTTTTGAAGCCTCAGTTGAAGGAACTTAAGAGACTGTTTCAGTAAGTGGATACTGACACCGTGGCAGTGTAAGGTGGTTTAGTCAGCCAGAAAAACTTAAGCCTCATTGGGCTAAATTGAAGTGTCACAGTCTTTTCTGAAGACTTAAAGGTAGAACTGGTCTCCTTGATTTTTCTAGATCTTAGAGGCCACCTGTGTTCTTTGGCTTTTTGTGTCCTTTCTCCATCCTCAAAGCCAGAGCCAGCAACTTGGTACAGAGGGGCTGAAAGTGCAATACATAATTCTGCTGGGATTGTGACTCCCTTTCCCCAACACACTCCCCCACTCACAAAAATCAAAGACTAGTAATCCAGTCCCAGTAGTCAGAGGACAAATAGCAGGCACACCTTTCCATGAGAAACCCAGGGCATGTGGAGGGAAGGAAAAAGTAACATCTTTTTCTCACTCATTGCGAGATTTGTGGCTGACACCCCTATAACACAAGACAGATTAACAAGAAAAAAGCACAACAAATTTAATCAAAGTTTTACATGCCATAGCAGCCTTCAGAAATGAAGACCCAGAAACCCAGGAAATACAGTGTATTTTTATACAAAGTCTGGTGAAAGAAGTGGGTAGTTGTGGAGAATGATTGCAGAAAAAGGATGTTTAATCAAATGGTAATAAACAGGGGGTGGTGGAGACCTGAGAAGGCCTGCTTGTTCAGAGTCTTTGTGGTCTCTCTGTTTGCATGCATTTCCTCTGAGCACAGGACAGGACCCTTGTCACGTGAAAGTCATGTAATGTACTTTCAGGAAAGATAGGTAAAAGAGCTTTCTAGGTTTTATGGCTTGTTTAGGGAGGAAAAAAGGGGGGACAAAAGGAAGGAAGGCAAGGGGAAGTCAGAGAGACCTTCTTGCTTCTGAAGTCCTCCGGAACTTTTAGGAATTGTGTTTTGAGTCCCAATGCATACCATGGAATTCCCTGTTCCCTGCTAACCTGAGATATCTCAGGAGGTCTGAGCCTCACCTCTGGACACTTTTGTCATCTCTGGCCACATTTTCTAGTCTATTCTAGAATTTATACTTTGTCATCACCAAATTCTCTCATTCACCTTCTCTCCCCTGGATGTTCTCTTAATCTTCTTGCCTTAATTCAACCTGGACTCACCTCTGAGGACATTGCTTCCTCTACATCATTTTCAGAGGCTATTTTTTTCTGCCATGTCCTTTATAGTACTGAACTTGCGGGGTAACATAACTAGCCACATCTAGACCGTTTCACTGCTTTGTTCCCTAAAAAGAAATATGCCACCTGCTTTGAGTTTTTGCCATTAAGTTCTACCACCTCACCCCTCTATATTACAGTCGTCTTTTAACTAAGTGAGCCCTAAATACTGCCCGGCCGTCCTATGTGTACACACATTTCAATTGTCAATCTATATTCCTATTTTAAAAAAATTATTTGGCATCTCTGCTCATGTTTTCTATACTCCTTCCCTTTCTGTAAACACTCAATTAATGACCTTATTTCTTAATTCACAAGAAAATAGTACAAGAAGAAAAGATACTCATCCTTTTCCCATTATCAAATTGACCCACAATATGAATCTGTACTGTCCCTTTCCTTCTGTTATCCCAGGTTTACTGTCCATGATCTAATCCAAGGTCAACCCGTAGGCTATACCCATATCCTGTCCCCTATTCCAGGACATCACTTATGCAATTAACCTCTCTTTCTAAAAATACCAACTTTCCTTCCCCACAAAAATCTTCTCAGTTAACCTGCTGCAATGTCTTTCTTCCAAAACACAAAACCCTTCCTTGACCTATTATTACTTTACACCAAAGATCCCCTTTACAACAAAACTAAAAGAGTTATTTATAATTTGTTTCTTTCAATATTTCAGCTTGTCTGTTCTCCCCAAACCACTCCAGTCAGGCTTTCGTCATCATTGCTCCCAATGAAAGGATTTTGAGGTCATCCGTGACCTCTACTTTGCCAAATCCAAGCTTCAATCCATAGTTGGCTCAACTGCTCCACAGCATTTGACTCAGTTGACCATGCCCTCTTTGAAATTCTTTGTTCAGATTTCTCTCTGTGCTCCCACCTCAGCAACTGAGATTTCTGAGACTCCTTTTCTGGTTTCCATCTTCTCCCACACCTGTTAATGTTGAAAGTCTCAGGGGTCAACTCTTACGCCTCTTCTCTATCTCACCCATTCCCTAGTTGATCTCATCCATGGCCTCAGAATTTATGTACTGTGTTGATGACTCCCAAGTATTTTATCTCTAGTTCTGACCTCCTACATGTGTACTCCTAGTACCTAGAAAATGCCATTGAATAAAACAGGTGCTCAATAAATATTTGTTTTAGGTATAAATCATAAATAAATATTACTAATATGAAATCAATATATAAACAATTACTGATAAGAACAATAAAACACTAATATAGTCCTGTTTGGGGGTAGAGGGAAGTGGGAAGAGGTAGGGGGCACATTTGGCAAAAGGAAGGAAGGCATGAGGTGGGATCTCACCGACTGTGCACATTATGAAGGTATATAAAACACCCCCTGGGTGAGGGCTCTTGTACAAATGAAACTTTATCCTTGAAGTGAGAACAATGTAACCTAAAAATTGTACTCTTGTATTAATTTGAAGAAATAAAAAAATACTAAAAAAAAGAAAGACTAAAGCAAAGCATGATGAATCTAAGAAACAAAAATAAATATTATTAAAATTAAGTATAATTTTCTGTGTTAATCCTAAAGTTTTCATATTTATTCTTAAATTGAGAATCTAGTCAGTTTCTAAATTTTGTATGATAAATAATATTGGATAACAAGTGGCTATGGATTCTACACATATAGAGCAAATTAAAAAATAAATTAATTAAAAAAAGAATAATATTGGATTACAGGTGGCTATGGATCGATACTTCACCTTTTTATTGTTGTTACTTCATGTCTTTTAAGGCCTTTTTTGCTTTCTGAGTGATGGGCAGAATAATACTTCTCTCTCAGATGAGAAAGATGCAGACTAAATGAGATGATGTAGGGCACTTGTTATATGCCCAGCATTATGTTACATGCTCAAAAAAATAATAGCTATCCATACAGTCTTTGTGCATAAATCTTTAAACATATCCCTGATTCTTACCTCTCTATGGATTCCTAGAACACTAATTATACTGTCAAGGCATATGAATATTTTTATTATTCCCAATACAGATTGCCAGGAGGCTTTTCAAAAATATTGTACTAATTTACACTTGCATCAACACTTTCTGAAAGTACCTGCCTCATGACACTTTCACAAGAACTATTGTCAGTTTACATGAATTGAATTAGCAGTGTTTAACTAGGACATAATATCAGTATCAGATCTAATCCTAGTTATGGTACCAACTTGTCACATTACTGAAAAGGACTTTGCCTCAGTTTCTTAATCTGTGAAATGGGGATAAATCTGGAGCTTGGAAAGGGAGATATATAATTGAGCTAGTCAATAAGCACAGTGGTTTTGGGGAAGACAAAATGCCATGGAGCCATGTGATTTTACCACATGATATATATTCAGAATATCCCAATCAAAATCAAGTATGCATTGAAAGATGGCTGTGAGCACAATTTAGCTGATAAAGGCTGTCAGGAAGGCATGCTTGTTTCTTTCTGGAGCAGCTGGCTTGTCTAAATTGCTTAAGCTGTACAGTAGCCTTGCAATTATGATGAACGTGTCTGTGTGCTTTATTCTTATAAAATCATCTGTGTTCATCTGCTTAGTCATTAAGTTTTATGGTAGAAATTGAATGCCTAATGAAATTGCAGATTTCAACTGTTTTATGGCCACTAAGAAAATCTCATTTACCACAGAGTAGCTATGAAAAGACGTGAATGACAGATGAAAGTGCATTGCATTGTTATAAATGGGAGAGGGAAATTAGTGCCAAGGATCACGGAGAAACAAGGCTGACACCGTTTTTTGCCATTTCCTCTACCACTTAATTACTTTCTCCATTTTTTATCTGTTCATTCATTCATTCATTTACCCATTCAGCAATCATTTATTAAACACCAACTGAAGTGACAAGGACATTGTCTTTTTTTTTTTTTTTTTTTACAAAGAGTCTATAATACAGACAGAGGAATTAGTAGAGATGCACACAAACTAAGGAGTCGTTAACTGCCCTACTCTCACCAATACCAGTATGTTTTCCTGGAGGTTTTATAGGGAATGATGATGGTAGAGTGGAAATTCTCAAGCATGTGGATCAAAGGAGCATGAGACAGTGGGGAATTCTCATGGATTCAAAGCTGTGTTGCACTAATTAAATTTAGTGGCTTCCAAATAGGCTGTAATAATGAGTGAATCAATTGCCTGACAAACAGATGTTCTTGGCCAACTTACATAATCTGAACATTAATTTTTATAGGCTCTCTCTTGCTCTCTTTTATGTGGGGTATGTGTTCCTGTGTGTGTCTCTGCCTTTCTGTCGCTGTCTCTTTCTATCCCAGCAATTGAAAAGAAACAAAAAAACTGTGAACTTACAGGTTTGATATTAGTTCTCAAAAGAAGGACTAAACTATAAAATCAAATAGGGAGCTTGTGAGCGTGTAAAAAATAATCAGAATTCAGAAGCATTCACTAAGAGAGAACATTTGGTCAGGTTAAATGTTTTGCTTTTTTTTCATAAATGTACTTGGTTTTAGAGACATTGTGGAAAAGGAGTATGTTATGTTGATTCCACCAAATTATGTGATAAGGTACTATTGGAAAGAAGAAACACTGTACGTAAGGGGTCCTCAGCTTGTGGCACAGCTGCATGAACAGTGTGAATGAGTAAATCCTTATCAAGCTGCAAGGAGCATCTAGTTGGGTCCTGAGGCCCAGTCTTAAGCCAATAAATTCTTACCAGCAGTTCTGATGTAAGGAGAGGTAGCAGCATGCTCTGACTGTAAGGTGGCCAGACTGGATAACCACCTTTCTTTGAAGCACCTGAAGCCCTGGCATGGTAACATTTTTTTTTTTTTTTAAACAATGTGCTGGTTTTATATACAATCTGAAATATTTTCATCAAACTGGTTAACATAACCTTCACGGCACCCTCTTAGTTATTGTATTAAGACATTTATATTCTACATTTAGTAAATTTCACATGTACCCTTGTAAGATGCACCATAGGTGTGGTCCCACCAATTACCCTCCCTCCATCCACCCTCCCCCTTCCTTTCCCCTCCCCTCTCTCTCTCCTTTCTCCATATTCTTGGGCTTCATAGTATGGCTGAGTATATTGGATACTTTTTCTTCCATTCTTGAGATACTTTGCTAAGAAGAATATGTTCCAGCTCCATCCATGTAAACATGAAAGAGGTAAAGTCTCCATCTTTCTTTAAGGCTGCATAATATTCCATGGTGTACATATA
>CAUYPK010041503.1:0-19526 GCA_963574355.1 Loris lydekkerianus
TATTCTCCAAACATCCTTCCAGAAGGGACGTATTAGTGGGCATTCCCACCAGCAGTGTAGAAGTGTGCCCTTTCCTCCACATCCACGCCAACATCTCTGGTTTTGGGATTTTGTTATGTGGGCTACTCTTACTGGGGTTAGAGATGCCTATCAGGATCCAGATTCTCCCTGACCACCTCTGAAAGACTCTAGACTCAAAACTAGAGTTATGAGTATCCCAGCAGACTCCAAGGAGGTGGGTGTTATGTTTAACTGAGAAGGACATGGGTTATATGAAAGAATTTCCAGATTTTTCCAATATGTAGAGAGACAAAACCAGGGCCATACGTTGAAAACAGATCTGAAGGAGTGTTATTCTAAAAAGAAAAGAATACAAAAATCCTAATTTTTGTTGAAAACAGATCTGAAGGAGTGTTATTCTAAAAAGAAAAGAATACAAAAATCCTAATTTTTGTTGAAAACAGATCTGAAGGAGTGTTATTTTGTATTCTTTTCTTTTTAGAATAACACTCCTTCAGATCTGTTTTCAACGTATGGCCCTGGTTTTGTCTCTCTACATATTGGAAAAATCTGGAAATTCTTTCATATAACCTATGTCCTTCTCAGTTAAACATAACACCCACCTCCTTGGAGTCTGCTGGGATACTCATAACTCTAGTTTTGAGTCTAGAGTCATTCAGAGGTGGTCAGGGAGAATCTGGATCCTGATAGGCATCTCTGTGCAAAGCAACTTCTCTTAGTGAGGTTATACAGCATCTTTAAGAAAGCCTAGTCTCTTCAGACATGAGAAGATAGACTTTTTCTGCTGGCACGAGAGGCCCAGAGGGATTTGGGGGTTTAAAATTTTCAACATTGTTCATTTCCACCCAGAGGTCTCCACTCCAAGCCTTAGGCCCACTCCTTCTCAATGTCCTAAGTATAACATAAGATAATATGTCTTACTAGGACAAGTCTGTGAATTCAACTTAACATTTTGCAACCCAGATGACTAAATTTGGGTACTGATTTTCAATACATTTGACTCTGTAGCTATAAAAAAAATAATAAATTATCTTAGGACTACCATAGATGCTCTCTAGTATTTTGTGACCTGAGAAGAACATTTAAAACCCTGATTTTGTTAATTTATTTCTGTTTTCTCTCCAGCATAATCATAAGCACGCCCACAGTTCTTACAGTCTTTATTACTACTATAATAGTCAAAGGCAACACCCATCCTCTGAGCCATTTGTTTCAGTAGAAACTTCCCAGTCAACTACAAGCAGCACTTTAATCATAATGCCCTCCCTGCATAACCCCCCAGCTTACATTCCTGTGTCCTATTGGCAGAGTTCAGCGTTGATTTCAAAGTTGAGGACGTAACTGAACAATCCTAAATCCTGTTTTTGAGATTTTATTTCCTGGGACCACTGTTACCTAGCACTGTATTGGTTAGGGTGCAGTTAGCAAAACAAACCACACTAGTCATTTCGTCAGAGAGAACTTAATAGATAATGTGTTACACTGAAGCAAAAGACTAACATTGAGGTCCAAAGATAATAACCTTCCAGGAGAATAAAGGGAAAAATTAATGTAGTCAGAAACTAGAGGGTTAGAGAAGGGCCCCACAGGACTGGGGCTCAGATCCCTGAGGAAGAGGTGCTGCCCTGCTTAACTCAACCACGGAGCATCTTAAGGCTCATTTGGGAACTGCACCCCAAAGTTAAGAGACTGGAGCCAACGAGCAGCCAGAAGGATGTGGTATGGCGGAGGAAAGGGCGGCAGGACAGCGCACAATGGGAGAGGCAGGCCCAGCTCCAGCCTTAGCTCTCCCTCTAGTGCCCCCTGTTGGCGGAACCAAGCAGTTACCTGGCAAAGAAGAAACTGTCGAGTCCTGGACAGAGCACAAAGCGAACTTTAAAAGGACAGAGTTGGAGCTGACTTAATATAATTATGTGTGTTTTACCACGTAACTACAGAGACTCGTTACAATAAAGGACATGATGAAATATAAATAAAGTTGCACCTTGAACAAAACGGGTTTGAACTGCAAGGGTCCACTTCTATGTGACTTTTCTTTTGGAAGTAAAAGCAAAAACAATCCCTCCACTTCCTCTTTCTCCTCCCGCTCCACCTCCCCAATGTAAAGATGACAAGGATGAAGACCGTTCTGATGATCCATTTCCACTTAACAAATAGTAAATGTGTCAGGGCGTGGTGGCTCACACCTGTAATCCTAACACTCTGGGAGGCAGAGAAGGGTGGATCGCTTGGGAGGAAGAGAAGAGTTCATCTCTTGAGCTCAGGAGTTCAAGATCAGCCTGAGGAAGAGTGAGGCCTGGTCTCTACTAAAAATAGAAAAACTCTCCAGGCATCATGGCAGGTGCCTGTAGTCTCAGCTACTCTGGAGGCTGAGGCAAGAGGATCGCTTGAGCCCAAGAGTTGGAGGTTGCTGTGAGCTGTGACATCAGGGCACTTTATCCAGCACGACAGAATAAGGCTGTCTCAAAAAAAAAAAAAAAAAAGTATATTTTCTCTTCCTTATGACTTTACTAATGACATTTTCCTTTCTGTAGCTTATTTTATTGTAAGAATATAGTGTATGAGATATATAATAAACAAAATATGTGTTAAGTGAATGTTAAGCCTATTGTTTAGGTTTCCGGAGGCTGTTAGTAGGAAATCAAGGGGGAGTGGTACTTTATTTTGTTGGGATCATTACCAAAAGTTGCTTGCCGCTTTGGAAAATAACATTATTCTTGGCAACACCACTCTTGTTTGTGTCAGCTGTTTAGCATGCCTGAATATACAGTTAGCCCTTGAACAACATGCAACATAAACTTGTGGAACTAGATAGAGATAGGAACCACAACACTGTGAATGTATTAAATACCACTGAATCTTTCACTTTAAGCTGGTTAATTTTGTGTTATGTGAATATTTTCTCAATGAGGAAAAAAAACTCATAAGGCCAAGGCAACAAAATAGCACAGTTTTGATGTAGGAAGAGACTAATAAACCAGGGTAACAATGGAGACCGCTACTAGAAAATCTATATTGCTCTAAGAAAAAAATTATGCTGAATCTCTCTATCATAACATATATAGAAAACAAACACTCAGGGGCTTAAAGATATAGACAAGGAAAATGTAGGCGAATGCAGAGGGAGATTGTATTAAGCAAGCCCCCAGACAGATTCAGAATCTAAGGCGGTGAAAAAGACTCCAAAGGGCAACCCATAAATAAAAATGCTACAGAATCTGACCATATCAAAACTGACGATTTCTGTTCAGTAATATTCATCATCTGTTGAAATCAACAGATAGGTGGCAGGTATCAGAAGGCTCACAGAATCTAAAACTGACATATTTCCTACTGTTGCTGTAACAAACTACCACAAACTTACTGGCTTAAAACAACAACAACAAAGAAATCATTATCTTACTGTTCTGGAGGTCTGAAGTCCAAAATAGTTTTCACTGAGCTAAAAATCCAAAAGTGCCCCAGTGCCCAAATATAAATAGCATCATTAATCTAACATAAAAACATTACGTACATGTGGGAGGGGGACAGGAAGACACAGGGGTTGAAGAATCCTGTTCAGAGAATAGTTCAAGTCCTGGACCTTAAAATCTAATAACAAGTAGAAATGAAGTGAAAATAGGAGAGAACTGATCTGGGGAAAGTAAATAGTATCCCTGGAGGTTCCAACAAGGTCTGAGACTCCTGTTTTGGGACAAGTTGCTTAGAGAATTAGAAGATGTGGTGAGAGAGTGAGGTGAAGGAATATATTGTTTATGGAGCTGAATAATTTTGGTGACACAACTCCAGGGTGCTGGTGTGGGGAAGGGATCTGAGCTGGAGTGGATGGAAAGGGCCTTGGGGATGAGGAAGGAAAGGCACTGAAAGGCCGTGGTGTAGGGTGGCTCTCCCATTGAGGACCTGGAAGGCATAGTATGATGGTAGGACTTGGAGTGAGGAGGACAACTATATGGTGCCAAGTCACAGTGATGAGGGAAGTGGCCAGGAGGTCTATAAATGAGCACCAAGGAGGGTTGAGGGTTGGCATAGCTGAATGGCTTAAAGCTAAAAGGAGTAGGATTTTTTTTTACATGAGAGTAGAAAGCAAGATCTGGAAGTGGCATTAGGGGGAGAGGAGGTCACCAACTTTAAAGATCAGGTTCAAAGGCCTCACTACATAGAGTGTGGTAACCAGCTCCCCCGTGTCCCCCAACCATCCCCACCTTTTGGTAATCACACCCTTGCATAGTCCCCTCCCACAGTGTACCAGGGTTAGTTTACATGAAGGGTGGAATATAGGAGAAATGAACGTGTGCTGCTTCTGAGATTATGAGATTAGGTAACAAAGGCTATTATAGCACCTGTCTAGCTGCCCTCTTTTTTTTTTTTTTTTTTTTTTTTTTTTGAGGCAGAGTCTCACTTTGTTGTCCTTGTTAGAGTGTTGTGGCATCACAGCTCATAGCATCTTCAAACCCTTGGGCTCAAGTGATTCTCCTGCTTCAGCCTCCTGAGTTCAGGGACTACAGGCTCCCACCACAATGCCTGGCTATTTTTAGAGGCAGGATCTCTCTTTTGCTCAGTTGGTCTTGAACTCCTGAGCTCAAGCAGTCTACCAGCCTTGACCTCTCAGAATGCTAGGATTACGGGCATGAGCCACTGCATTCGGCCCCTACCCTCTCATTCTTGAATCTCTCATTCTGGGAGAAAACAGCTGCCATAGTGTGCACAGCCCTGTGGAGAGGCCCATGTGGCAGGAACTGAAGCCTCTTGACAACAACCATATGAATGAGCTTAAGAGTGGAGCCTCCAGCCCCTGTTGAGCCTTTGGATGACTGCAGCTCTAGATGACATCTTAATTGCAGCCTCTTGAGAATCCTTGAGCCAGACCATGTAAGCCACTCCAAAATTCCTAACCCACAGAGGTAATTTTTTTAAGCACTACATTTGGGGTATTTTGTTAAGCAGCAATAGATAAGTAATATTAAGAATTTTTTTCACTTACCCAAAGTTCCAAAGCTCATTAGTGGCCTATTTGAAGAGAGAACACAGAGCTTCTGATTCTTGGGTCAACATCCTACTGTATTACATGTACCCAAGGATATCTTGGCCTTCTTTTGTAGTGGACAAATATGTACTCACAAGGTGTTAATAACTACCTGAAAATGTTTAATGGATCTCAGTTTGCTTTTTTATAGGCAAAATAAAATGAAAAAATATATTCCATATTACATGCTTCCTCATGAAATATGGAATACAATTTAGTAAGGTCAGTCTTTTCTGTTTGACATTTTTGGGCTGGATGATTTTTTAAAAGTTAAACAAAAATATATGTATTTTTTTCTATGTCCCCACCATGTAGTATAATACTACGTAAGAATTTCTAAAGCATACTCATATCTTTTAGCCACAATTTCTGGAAGAATTGGGAGGATTAATTCAAGTGTGTGCAATAACTGAGTGGTACAAACAGAAATGTAATTTCTAATTTCTCTTAATGACAATATACTTGATATTATTATGTCATTTAAAGACTTCAGTATAAGTCTGACCTTCCTGCATGGTGACCCAATGACAGGATCTAGTGTCTGCATTTCTGCCTATTGCCACTAAAAGTAATATTCCAAGAAGGGCAGGTTGCCAGAAAAGCACTTTGTGGTTTCCATTTGCACACCACAGGCACTGCATTTGTAAGCACATGACTGTTAGGTCAGAGAGAGTTTGTGTGGCCCTTTGGCTTATAGTTTGGGCCTGAGTTTTTTTAAAAATGTGATTATAGAATATTTTTTAATTTTTTTCTTCCTTAGAAATATAAGGAAGCAAAAGAGTAGGTTTGGGTTTCATTCATAAGAGCAAGGATTTAAAAAAAAAAAAAATCTCAAGTCTGTTCAAGATTCTGATTTCATTTAATTTCACAAAAGTAGATGTGTGTCCAATTATTCTTCATTATAGTCAGTAAGTTAATTTGCTACCATATATTCTCAGCATTAGGGAGATTCTTGAATATTTTTCTGTATTTTTCCTTGCTATGCTTGAAATAAAAAAAGACGACTTGCCAACTGTCTCCTACTATCACTTTTAATCCTAAGAGTCACAGAAAGACAATTCACTCCCTGGACATTTTAGCACTTTCCTGGCTATAATCCGCCTAATTAATTGTAGGTTAATTTTGCTTAAGATAAAATACTATTTCAAATTTTATATTTTAAAAGTTAGTGATTAGTGGTTTGACTTTTGTTTTATAAAATTTCAGCATTTTTTATAATCAGGAAAAAACCAAGAAGCACAAATGCACAATTACTGATGGTACTGATTTTTTAGTCATGTCTCATTTTTCAGAAAACTTGGAGGGTTGGAGGGCTTGTGATCAACCTTATGTGTGTACATTCTTTTGATTTTTATATGGTTTTTAGAAAGAACTTATTCATTCAACAAAATCTACTGAGTACTTATCAAATGGCAGGTACTTTTTAGGCATTGAGGATGAGAGTGTATAAAAGATGTAAAGTCTTTGTTGTCACGGCACTTGTGTTGTAGTGGGGGTGAGAATTAATAGACAAACAGAAGAGATAATTAAAGGTCAGATGTTGACTAAAGGCCATGAAGAGAAATATAAAGCAGGATGAGAGGGCAGAGAACATGAGTGAAGAGAAGGATCCAGATCTGCACGTATCTGGGACGGAAGCACAAGTGCAAGGGCAAGTTTATATGTAGTGGGTCGAGAAACAGCCCGGAGACTTGTGTGGCCGGAGCAGAGCCTGCAGATAGGAGACAACATCTGCGAGGAAGAGGTGGCCAGACTGTGTGGTGTTTGCAGGCGATGGAAGGGGTGCTTGATCACTTCTGGCTGCTCTGCAAAGAGACAATGGACTGTAAGTCCGGGTCCTCTAGAAGCCAAGAGGGGATTAGACATGCAAAAGATTTAATGAGAGGAGCATCTGTGAGGGGAGATGGACGGGCCAGAATAGGCAGGCCTGACCCTGGTGATGGGCAGAGGAGGGCAGGAGGTTGGAGGGGGACTCTGAGACTTCAGTGTACTTCCACGAAAGTATGGAAAGCCTGTGGGGACCTCAAGCCAAAGCCACCCACTCCCAGGAAGGGGCCTGCCTCAGTGTTCCTGCAGTGCCCATGGGGGCACCTGGCTTCAGTGATAGCACAGTGATGGATGTCAGAGTGTCACAAACGGGACACTATCAGTTACGCTCACTCTTTGGGAGGTCTAAAAGGCACATTCTCATGGCTACTATGGAGACTCTTGCCAGAATTTGAGTAAGAGAGATCTTGGTGACTTGAGTTAGGAGGTAGATAGATTTGGGGTATGTATTGATCTGAACATATTTTGAAGGTTAAACTGTCCCCGTTTGCCAATAGATTTGATATGGGATATGAAGGAGGGAAAAGAGGCAAAGATATTCAGAAGGTTTTTTATTCTGAGTATCTGAAGAATGAGGTTGCCATATATTGGAGGAACTTTCCCTCTTTTTTAAATTTTTTTTTTCTTTTTGAGGCAGAGTTTCATTATGTCACCCTTGGTAGAGGGCTGTGGCATCACAGCTCACAGCAACCTCAAACTCCCAAGTAGCTGGGACTACAAGTGCCCACCACAACACCCTGCTATTTTGTTGTTGTTGTCATTGTTTAGTAGGTCCGGGCCAGGTTTGAACCCACCAGCCCCAGTGCATTTGGCCGACACCCTAACCACTGAGCTACGGGTGCCAAGCAGACTTTTCCCTCCTTGAAGGGGGGAGGGAAATCAGGGCTCATTTTGGCCATGTTTAGTTTGAATGTTGAGTGGCTCTCCAAATGGGAGCTGTTGAGAAGATAGCTGAATATACAAATCTGAGTTCAAGGGAAAGGTCCCAGCTGGAAATATTAATGTAAATTTGAAAATCATCCAAACCACATTTGGACAATATTTAAAGTGATAGGATTGAATTAATTTACTCAAAGAGTATGTATAGTTGGAGGGAAGAAGAGCACGGAGAAGGCCTGACCAGGAGTAGAGGAAGATCTCGCCCAAGAGCTGAGAGGTGGCAGCGAGCAGGGGGAGAAGAGAACCTCAGGGGTTTCAGGAAGACAAATGGAGGCAGCTTCCTGGAAGGATGACTTTTCAGTTTTCTAATCTACTTCTTCAATCTCGATACCTTTTTAAAAAGTCTTTAATTTTTAATTTTTCTTATTCAAAAAATTTAAGGCAGTTTTTGGCTTATAGGATAGAATAAAATTAAAAGTTTCTGGCTGGTCTGATGCAGTGGTGTTTACAGATCAGTTACAGATTTCTGTGTTACTTCTCCACTCCCGCTGCTCTGTTTAACCAGCATTAAAAGAAAAAAACACCTTCTAGGTGTACACGCACTTCTCTGAATTTGGAAAAACAATCTTATGCTTAGTAAATGAAAGTTCTGTGACATATTGATGTCTTTCCAAGTTACCTATGAAATAACCAAGTAGAAAATAAAGCAGTTTATAGGACTATTGACTTTGTGGCCAATTCAAACCTTCCCTCCACCAGTCACTCTGTGTCCTTGGGCAAGTTTCTTTCTTTCTTTTAAATAGAAAATATACATGGCATATCAATAAAACATAAACGCTGCATGAGGTAGTGTGTGTCAATTTGTGCAGGGGCCGTGCTAATCTTCTCTGTATTGTTCCAATTCAGTTAGTATACTTGCTGCAGAAGTGAGTACTTGGGTAAGTTTCTCATCCTCTCTCTGCTTCTGATTCTCATTTTTACTATGGGATTATAGAGTTCTTAGGAGGATTAAGTCAGTCAAGAGTTATAAATGATTAATGACACAGTGGCAGGCGCATGATAAGTGTTCAATAAATGTTATTACTACATAAGACTACTGTAACAAAACATCAATTTTACTGTTTCTCAAGTTTTCTAATAGTAGCAGCTGGGATATAAGGGTTTAATGTAGATTCTTTTAGATTTCATTTCTCTAACTGGGATCTTGATGTACTTGTTTATTCCTATATTTCTCCTTTCATGTTTCTTATATCTTGAAATATAAGAAGGTAAAACACTTGCCCGATTCCTTGTATTTAAAGTTTTCAAACCAGTTACCAGCAGAGACTTTTTAAAGCAGACCATGGCTTGCCAGAGATTTATTTTTAAAAAATAAAGAGAAATAATTTTGTAGAATACTGATTCTTAAACTTTTGGGGATTATTAATTCTTTTGAGGATCAGACAATAGCTCTCCTCTGAAATATGTACATACACACACACACAATTTTGATTACAATTTGAGAGAGTTTGTGGGTCCTGAAGCCACCCCTTGAGACGTCCCAGGCAGCTGTGAAACCAGAACTTAAACTGGCTGTAAAGTCCACATTCTTAAAGCTTAATTTTCTTTTTGATTAGTTCAGTAGGTTTACTGAGCAAGCTCTCAACACACCATCTATTGTAAGTCATTCATATACTTCTAGCATAAACAAAAAGAAACTTCCCTTCAAGAAACTTCAATTCTAAATCAATTCAGTTGGGAAAACATATACTGCACTGTATATACATGTGAGCAGTGCAGTCAGGGCCCTGCCTGCACCCCGGAAGGTCCCACACTTGGGGTCATGCTGTGCTATTACCATTTTGAAATTCTTAATAATTTTTGAACAAGAGGTTCCACAGTTTTATATTCCATGAATCCTTGAAAATTATATAGCCAGAGAAACATACACACTCCCACACACATAACTGAAGTTCACTGGGCTTTTTCTCTTATTAACATTTAAATAAGAACACAATGTAGCTTTCTAGTAATGTTATGTAACTTCAGTGTTTTCACTAGTTTGTTTTCTTCCTGAGGTAATGTATTAATGAATCATAACCTGCTATTATAATTTTGACATTTACTTAAATAGTGACTATTTAAGGGAACATGACTATGTAATAAAATTACCATGAACAATATTAAAAAGAAGACATATAGGAACTCCCATATTCCAGGCTAAACAAACTGCATAAGCAAAAGAAAGATTTTTATAACAATGGGAAGCTTCCGCCAAGGTGAGAAGTTGCCTAGAGATGTGAATAGTCTTACACACCATGTTAAGATGCTTAGAACAAATAAAACTACAGAATGCCCAGCTGAATTTGAATTTCAGATAAACAACAAATACTTTTTATTATAGGTGGTATATCCCATATGACATTTGGTACATACCTATACTAAAGAGTATTCATTGCTAACTAAAATTCAAATTGTGGGCGCCCTCTGTGTTTTACCCAGGAACCCTCTGCTTTTCCTTCCGCCTTTAGATGGCGATCTGATCAAATAATTTCATGGGAGCAGTGTGGCAAAGTCAAGTTTAATACTGTTTAATCCATCCGTTAATACGGCTCTCAAAAAACATGTAAATGAGGTTTTCACAAAAGCAAGGTAAATTTGAAGATGCTCAAAACTAAATATAAGTCAGTCCTCATCTTTCGCACTACCTACCATGAGATATTCAAATCTAGATATGATCCAATTTTAGTGAGCTATATACCTTTTATGCTTCTAAGAATCTTTGGAGATATTTTGTACTTTTTCACATGATGTAAATGAAGTCTTTCTTTTCTTATACTTTCTAACAGATTACTCCTGCTGTGTTAAGATAGCTATTGATTTTTATATGTTTGTTTTTGTTTCAGAGCAGACTCTGTTAGTTCAAATAGTATTACTATAAATATTCTTGAATTTTCTAATAGACAATTAAATTATCTGCAAATAATGTACTTTTATTTCCCTTTTCAAAAAATCAGTAAATCTTTTTTCTGCTTTGAAAAGCTTAATATAATTCTCTTTAATGTAGATATTAAGAAGAAAAAGAAATAATACATAATATTGAGTTTCCTAAAAAGCTACTTCCATTAGTAGATTTTATATTTACTCAAAACTATTACCATTATAATTTAATATTATAATCCAGAAATACAACTGTAACCTTATAATTGCATTTACACGTAAATAGTATAAGATTATGTTAAAAAGACCTCAATTATCTATTGTACCTACACTCACACCCCCATTATACTAAGAATGCTCGTGCTTGTCACATAAATCTGCCTTCTCAAAGCCAAAGGAAAAAATAGCCCCATCAAAGCCAATGAAGTCTGTAAGTAAATTATTTTATGATTACATGTATATTTAAGAGAAGAAAAGTTATAATTCCTTTTGAATTTCACTACTAGAGGCTTCATTTTTTTAAATGAAAATTTATAACACTTTCTAGTTCTTACCGTTATTCATTATCTTTTGAGCTGTGACAGTATACTTAGCACTACACAAAACATAGGCCACAGTCCCTTCCCACATCTAATATTGTGAAACCACCAAAGAATTACAATCTATGAACATAAGTTCTGAAGATAGCACCTTTAGATATTTTGGTTAACAGATATTTTAATGTTTGTTGATTTATAAGCTATAAAATGGAACAGAAGTTTGTTTATTTATTTGTTTATTTACTTATTTATTTTTTATTGTTGAGGATTCATCGATGATACAAAGAACCAGGTTACAATGATTATATTTGTTAGATAAAGACCCTCCTATAATTGTGTCCCACCCCTAAAAGGTGGGTCACACACTGTGACCCACCACCCCCTCTCTCTGCTCTTCCCTTCCCTACCCCCCTCCATATATTAGGTCATTAATTATCCTCATATCAGAATTGAGTATATAGGATTCTTGCTTCTCCATTCTTGTGATCCTTTACTAAGAATAATGTGTTCCACTTGGAATGGAAGTTTAAATAGCCATCTGATAAGTAAACTTTGCACTAGGTGGCGCTGTTCAGTAATATGTTATTTCTGTTGACGCTGACTAGGTAATGGTTTTCTTACACTTTGCTCTAATCCAGTTCTTATGCTGCAAATATAAAGTCTATTAAGTATTTTTATGATTATGAAAATAATGTAGTATCAATAAAAAAATTGGAAAATACAGGGAAGTGTAAATAGAAAAGTCACCCATAATTCCTTTTTTTCTTTTTTTTTTTCCTTGAGACAGACTCTGGCTCTGTTGTCCTGACTGGCATCATAACTCACTGCAACCCAAAACGCCTGGGCTCAAGCGATATTCCTGCCTGAGCCTCCTGAGTAGGTGGGAGTATTGGCACACCCCACATCTGGCTAATTGTTTTATTTTTGTAGAGGCAAGGTCTCAATAGGTTACTCAGGCTGTTGCTAAACTCCTGGCCTCAAGCAATCCTCCCACCTTGGCCTCCCAAAGTGCTGGGATTACAGGCATGAGCCACCATGCCCAGCCTTATAATTCTATGTTTGGGTAGCTTATATAAAAAAAATGTTTTTCTCTGTGGTCCAGGAAACTCTTTGTGGAGAGTGGGCTATAAGGTGGCAGGGCCCCTCTAGCCTGGGAAACATTCAGGGAATGAACCCCCAATTACTTCTCCTACATTCCTGAAACAACCATATTCCTTTCTGTTCAGGTTTTTTTTTTTTTTTTCTTTTTTTGGGTGGGGCTGGGTTTGAACCCGCCACCTCTGGTATATGAGTCCAGCACCCTACTCCTTTGAGCCACAGGCACCGCCCAACCATATTCCTTCCTTCATGCTCCCCCTGCCAGAAGTCATCTAGCCCTTCCTTTGTCTAGCTAGTTTTTAAGAACCATGCAGATATCCTTGTGATCTTTCCCTTCTTACTTCTTGTCGTATGTTAACGAAGTTGAGTAGAAATCATTGGCAAGATGATTTATTAAAGTCATTTACATTTTCCAATTGTACTGTAAGACCAAAATTATGTCTTTTGTTTATGCTATTTCCCCATATTTTCTATGTTACTTCCCCCAGACAACCCTGTACAGATACTATAAAATAAAACTGATTTTATGCGTGGGTCCTGGCTGCAGCCATCAGCTCAGTCAGTCCTCCCAATCCCATCCTTCATTTCCGTGTCTTCTCTTATGCCGTAGTTTCCTCATTTCCCGCCCGTTCCACTCTGGTTCATTACCCGTCCCACGCTGGTTGGCAACACTCTTGATAAAACATAAGCCTATTGAGTTATATTTTCTTTTTAAAATTTTTTTACTCCTCATCTCTCTCCAGCTACCTGCCATTTCTTTAGAAAAGTGTTCATCGTCTTTTCTTTCTAACCCTTACACATTCCTCTACCTGCTGCTATCTGGCTTCTGCCCCCATTGTCCAAAAATAACTCACATTACGGTCACTAATGACCATTGCCAAGTTCAATGCACATTTTCCTTTCTTTATCTCCGTGCCCTCTCAGCACAGTGTTTTCATCCCACAGGAATGGTACCTGACAGCTAATTGCAAGTTCGGGGAAGGTGTGCTGGTAGCTTGAAATTAGCCACAAAATAGCAGTATTTATATGTCAGAAATCAACAAATACCACGAATCAGGGTCTTCTTTTCCTGATATACACTTGCTAAACATTTACCTGCACACCAAAGCATATAGGTAGCCACTTTTTCTTTCACAGGATGCTTTTCTAAAAAATTTCTTTACTCAATGTCATCCCCTCCTGGTTTTCTTTCCATCTTGCTTCCTCTGTCTTCTTGTCAGTCTCTTTCTCTGTCCCACTGCCACATATTAGCATTCTCCCCTCTCTTCTTCCTTTCATATGCCAGCTCCAAAAATAATCTCACTAATTTACATGCATTTAAATACTACCATTATGGAGACCAATTTCAGATTCCTATCTGCAGCCCAGACCTCTCCTCTAAGCTTCAAACTCAGACATCAACAAACCATTCATTTAAACTCATACTGCTCCCAGAAACCTCAAACACGCAGCCAAAACAGAGTTCCCAATTTAGTTCCACAGACCTTTCCCTTTCTCATCCTCTCAATCCCCAAGTTCCCCATTTTAGTAAATAGAACCACCATATTTTTATTACTGAAACCAGAAACCTACGTATCATGTTTCTTTCCTGCCCCTCAACCTCATGTCTACACCACCTGCAAATCCTGTCAATTCTACCTCTAGAATATCTTGTGACTCTTATTTTTATTGTCTAGTTCTAGTCCCATTACATTTCCAGCCAGCATTACCTCTCAACTCTCTGACTGTAACAGCTCCAGACTTATCTCTGTACTTTAATTATTCCTTCCTTATGTTCCATTCTCCAGATAACAGTAAAAACTGATCATACAATGTAGCAATCTCAGCTTTCCCTCACCCCCATTCTTAAAATCTTCAAATGGTCATTAAATTTAGTTTAAAAACAAAATTATACTTTTTTTTTTACATTGATGCATTTATAGGGTACAATGTGCTGATTTCATATAGCATTAGGCATGCTTACATCACATGAGATATACCTCATCTCGTTTACTTAATTATTGTGTTAAGACATTTATACTCTATACTAATAGATCCGATGTGTACCCTTGCATTATGCACCACAGGTGTGATCCCATCGTTCACCCTCCCTCAATCTGACCTCCACCCCACCCCTCTTTCATCTTGGGCCATAGTTGTGATCTATTCTTCATATGAAAGTATGAGTGATTGTGGATATTTTTTCTTCCATTCTTGAGATACTTTACTAAGTAGGATATATTTCAGCTCCATCCATGTAAACATAAAAGAGGTAAAGTCTTCATCTTTTTTTAAGGCTGCATAATACATATACCAAATTTATTAATCTATTCATTGGTCAATGGGCACTTGGGCTTCTTCCATGACTTGACTATTATGGATTGAGCTGCAATGAACAATCTGGTGCAAATATCTTTGTTATAAAATGATTTCTGGTCTTTTGGATATACACCTAGTAGAGGAATTGCAGGATCAAATGGCAGGTCTACTTTAGATCCCTGAGTATTCTCCATACTTCTTTCCAAAAGGGACGTATTAGCTTTCACTCCCACCAGCAGTACAGAAGTGTTCCCTTTTCTCTACATCCATGCCAACATCTGTAGTTTTGGGATTTTGTTATGTGAGCCATTTTTATGGGAGTTAGATGATATCTCAAAGTGGTTTTGATTTGCATTTCTCTGATGATTAAGGATAATGAGCAATTTTTCATGTGTTTGTAGGCCATGAGCCTGTATTCATCACAGAAGTTTCTGTTCAAGTCCCTTGCCCACAATGAAATGGGATCACTTGTTCTTTTCTTATTAATAAGTTTGAGTTCTCTGCAGATTCTGGTTATCAAACCTTTGTCAGAAGCATAACCTGCAAATATCCTCTCCCATTCTGAGGGCTATCCGCTTGCTTTACTTAATGTGTTCTTGGCTGTGCAGAAGCTTTTTTTTTCTTTTTTTTTAGTTTGATCAGATCCCAGTAATGTATTTTTGATGTTGCTTCAATTGCCTGGGGGGGGGGGAGGTCTTCCTCATAAAGTATTCTCCCAGGCCAATTTCTTCAAGTGTTTCTCTTGCACTCTCTCCAAGAATCTTTATAGTTTCATGTCTTAAGTTTAAATCTTTTATCCAATGAGAGTCAATTTTTGTTAATGGTAAAAGGTGTAGGTCCAATTTCAGTCTTCTACAAGTCACCAGCCAATTCACCCAGCACCATTTGTCAAATAGGGAATCTTTCCCTCAATTTATATTTTTTATAAACTTAAGAAAGATCAAATGATGGTGAGTGTCTGGGTTCATCTCTTGGTCCTCAATTGTGTTCCATGCATCTACCTCTCTATTTTTGTGCCAATACCATGCTGTTTTGATCATTATAGTATATATTATATATATATTAATATATATTAGTATAGTTTGAAGTCTGGTAGCATGATTCCTCCTGATTTGTTTTTTTTTTTGAATAATGTCTTAGCTATTCAAGGTATTTTCTGTTTACATATAAAATGAAGTACTATTTTTTCCTGATCTTTAAAGTATGATGGTGGTACTTTGATAGGGATTACATTAAATTTGTAAGTTGCTTTAGGTATTATGGAAATTTTAACAATGTTGATTCTTCCTAGCCATGAGCATGGTATGTTTTTCCATTTGTTAACATCTTCAGCTATTTCTTTTCTCAGAGTTTCATAATTCTCTTTATAGAGATGTTTCACATCCTTGGTTAGGTAAATTCCCAAATATTTTATCTTCTTTGGCACAACTATAAAGGGAATAGAGTTCTTGACTGTTTTTTTCAGCTTGACTTTTATTAGTATATATAAAAGCTACTGATTTGTGAGTATTGATTTTGTATCCTGAGATGCTACTATATTCCTTGATCACTTCTAAGAGTTTTGTGGTTGAGTCCCTGGGGTTTTCCAGGTATAAAATCATATTATCTTCAAAGAGTGAAAGTTTGATTTCCTCTGACCCCATTTGTATACCCTTGATTGCCTTCTCTTGCCTGATTTCAATGGCTAAGACTTTTATTACAGTGTTAAAAAGCAGTGGAGACAATGGGCAACTTTGCCTGGTTCCTTATCTGAATGAAAATGTTTTCAATTTTACTCCATTCAATATGATACTGGCTGTGGGTTTGCGGTAGATGGTCTCTATCATTTTAAGAAAAGTCTTTTCTATACCTATTTTCTTAAGTGTTCCGATCATGAAAGGGTGCTGGATATTGTCAAAAGCTTTTTCTGCATTTATTGAGAGAATTGTATGGTCTTTGTTTTTTAGTTTGTTTATGTGATGTATTATGTTTATAGTTTGACGTATATTGACCCAACCTTGAGACCCTGGGATGAAACCCACTTGGTCATGGTATATAATTTGTTTGATATGTTGCTGGATTCTGTTTGCTAGGATCTTATTGAATATTTTTGCATCTATGTTCATTAAAGATATTGGTGTATAATATTCTTTTCATATTGAGTCTTTTTCTGGTTTGGGGATCAGGGTGATATTTGCTTCATAGAATGTGTTGGGAAGTATTCCATCTTTTTCGATGTTTTGGAAAAGGTTAAATAATATAGGTACTAGCTCCTCTTTAAAGGTTTGGTAGAATTCTGATGTGAAGCAATCTAGTCCTAAACTTTACTTTTGTGGGAGATTTCATATAGTTGATTCTATTTCAGTACTTGATATAGGTCTGTTCAGCATTTCCAATTCTTTCTGATTAAGTCTAAGACGTTGGTGTGCTTCCAAGTATTGGTCAACTTCTTTCAGATTTTCATATTTATGATAATAAATTTTTTGTAGTATTCCTTAAGGATTTTTTGAATTTCTGAGGTGTCTGTTGTTATTTCGCCTTTGTCATTTTTTTTTTTTTCTTTCTTTTTTTGCAGTTTTGGGCTAGGGCAGGGTTTGAACCTGCCACCTCCGGTATATGGGGCCGGTGCCCTACTCCTTTGAGCCACAGGCACTGCCCAGCCTTTGTCATTTCTGATTGATGATACCGTGGACTTTAATTTTCTATTTTCTATTTTTGGTTAGGTTGACCAAAGGTTTATCAATTTTGTTGAATTTTTTTAAAAAAACAATTTTTTGATTCATTGATTTTTTTGAATAATTCTTTTGTTTTCTATTTCATTTAGTTCTTCTCTAATTTTAGTTATTTCTTTTCTTCTTCTGGGTTTGGGGTTGGAATGTTCTTTCTTTACCAGTTGCTTGAGATGTCCCATTAAGTTATTGATTTCCTCTCTTTCCATTCTCTTGAGGAAGGCTTGCAATGCTATAAATTTCCCTGTTAGGGCTGCCTTTGCCATATCCCACAGGATCTGATAATTCATGTCTTCGTTATTGTTTTGTTCCAAAAATTTGGCAGTTTCCTTCTTAAACTTATCTATGACCTAGCTATCATTCAGCATAAGGTTATTTAGTTTCCATGTCTTTGTATGAGTATGCAGATACCTGTTATTGGTGAGTTCAACTTTTATTGCCTGATGATCTGAGAAAATACAAGGAATAACTTCTAGTTTTAAATTTGCTGAGGTTAGACTTGTGACCTAAGATATGATCAATTTTGGAGGATGTTTCATGGGCTGATGAGAAGAATGTGTATTTTCAGTTTTGTTAGGATGAAATGTTCTATAGATGTCTGTTAAATCTAATTGTTGAATGGTTAAGTTTAAGTCTAGAATTTCTTTACTTAGTTTCTTATTGGAGGATCTATCCAGCACTGCCAAAGGGGTGTTAAAATCTCCAACTATTATGGTGCTGGAAGATATTAAATTGCTCATGTCTGTTAGGGTCTCCCTTATAAATTGAGGAGCATTCTGGTTGGGCACATAAATGTTAATAATTGATATCTCATCATGTTGAGTGTTTCCCTTAGCAAATATGAAGTGACCATCCTTGTCTTATTTTATGTTTGTAAGATGGCACTAGGTTTAACTAGTGTATCTACAAATAAAATTACCACCCCTGATTTTTTCTGATTTCCATTTGCCTGGATTACAGTTGCCCATCCCTTCACCCTGAGTCTATATTTATCCTTTAAGGTAAGATGAGATTCTTGTATGCTGCAGATATCTGGCCTGAGTTTTTGTATCCAGTCAGCCAACCTGTGCCTTTTAAGAGGACAATTTAAGCCGTTCACATTAATTGAGAGTATTGATAAGCCTAGTTGTATTTTGGGTGTCAAGTTTTTTGAAAGTCCAGTGAACATTTTGAATCTTTTCACCACTGTGGAAATTGGGTTTTGGTCAAGAATTTCAGAGTGAGTTTACTTTCATGTTAGAGTGTTGTTCTGGTCATTATGGAGGATGGGTCTGAGGATATCCTGAAGAGCTGGTTTGGTTATGGCAAATTTCTGCAATGTGTATATGTCATTAAAGTATTTAACTTCTCCATCATAAATGAAGCTCAGTTTAGCTGGATACAGGATCCTAAGCTGAAAGTTGTTTTATTTTAGGAGATTGAATGTCAATAATCATCCTCTTCTGGCTTGAAAAAGTTTCAGCAGAAAGATCTGCAGTCATTCTAATATTCTTCCCCTTGTAGGTTATGATTTTCTTACATTTGGCTGCTTGCAGGATTTTCTCCTTCACATTAACTTTAGTGAAGTTAATTACAATGTGTCTAGAAGATGCTTTATTTGGGTGGAATCGTGCTCGGGTTCTGAAGCTGTCTGCAGTTTCAACTATCTGAATTTCAGTGTTTCTTACCATGCTTAAGAAGTTCTCCTCAATTATCTCTTGGAATAGAGTATCTGTGCCTTTCAGACCATCCTCTTCTCCTTCAGGGATTCCTGTGAGGCAAATGTTTGCTCTTTTGGAGTGGTCTCACAATTCTCTCAGGAAATGACCCATTTTTGCTCTCCACTTCTCTTCCTCTTTGAGCATTTGGGAGTGTTCAAAAGCTTTGTCAGAGAGTCTCTCAATGTCAGAGATCCTTTCTTCTGTCTGCTCCATTCTGTTACTGAGGGATTCTATTGTATTTCTCAGATCTTTGAGGGCTTCATGTTCTTGCCTCAATGTGTCAAAGTCTTTGGTGATTTTGTCTTTGAATTCATTGAATTCTTGAGACAACTTTTGAATTGCTCCTTGAATTTCTAATTCTATCTTTACTTCCATTCTATTAATCTTATTTGCAATCCAAATTCTGAATTCAATATCTGACGTCTCAGCCATTTGTTTATGAATGGGCTCTTCTGTCATTCCTTGGGGGAGTTGATCTGCTCTGATTATTCATGTTGCCAGAGTTTTTCTGCTC
>CAUYPK010041505.1:0-23186 GCA_963574355.1 Loris lydekkerianus
AGACTATGAGGAAAGGACCAAGGAAGGGGAAGGGAGGGGGGAGGTTTGGGTGGAGGGAGGGTGATGGGTTGGGCCACATCTATGGTGCATATTTTTATCTATAATAATAATAAAATAATAATAATAATAATAATAATAATGTAAAAAAAGGTCAATTGATTTTTAATAAGGGTACCAAGACAATTCATGTAGAATATGTACAATGAAGAATATTGGAACAACTGGTTAGGTAAAAGACTAGCTAGATACCTACATCACGCTATGCACAGAAATTAACCAAAAGTATACCATAAATCTTAATGTAGGAGCTAAAACTGTTAAATTCTTAGAACAAAACATAAGTAAAATATTCATGACCTTGAGTATGTTAAAATGTTAAAATTTGGTCTCTAATATACAATTTCTAAAGAAAAACAAGATAAATGGAACTACACTGAAATTGAAAATTTTTGTATCGTAAATCATGCCATTAAGAAGCTATCAAGACAACTCACAAAATGGGAGAAAGTATTTTCAAGTCACATATTTATTAAGCAACTTTATTTGGAATGTATAAAGTATGTCTGAATGGTCAAGAACTCTATCTTTTAATATTATCAATTAGGTTATATTGGAGGTTAGGATTTCAAGGTATGGATAGGTAGGGGCAAATTCAGTATATAGTAGGTATAAAAATGAGTTTGTTAAAAAATATATATAGAAGCGTCTGATTTGTCTGCCCAGATTTGTCTTCTTCAGGTCAGGTAAGAAACATGTGAAGCATCATACAGTGAGCCATGTCAGTCTCCTAGAAAGGGCCATGATGAAAACTTCAGTTCAGATATTTTGCTGTTTATTATGGGGACACAAGAAAACAATGGGAACTTCAGAGCCTATAATATGCTAGCTAAAATGTGCTTGATTCAAGAGTTATTTTATGAACATGCCTGAGCTTTTTCATCTCACCAGCAGGCACTCTGTTTTCTACCATAGGTGCTGGTACAGGTGAGAAAGCACAATAAAAGTACAAATGAATTAAGGAACTTAAGTGAGAAAGAAAAAAGAAATTCAAGGACATAGAAGGAAAAAATGACTAAGATAGTGTAAAATAATAAGTTAGAAAAGAGTAAGAGTAGAAATACAAGATAAATCCAGGCTCTGTTTTGTTTTGTTTTGTTTTTGTAAAATATAACAAATCAATGGAAACTAGGTAGACCAATTAAGAAAAACATAATGAAACATGATGAACTTCAAACACAATACATTAAAAATGCAAAGGAGGAAATTATCAGGGAACATAAAAATAATCTTAGGAGTACTTTACCCAAAAATCAATGCATATAAAATTGGTGGGTTTCCAGGAAACCCTGAATTGAGAAATTTGAACCCATGTTCAAATAGATGAACAATCAAGAAAGAAACTGGAGAGATTTTGAGCGTTACTGCTAAAGAATTTCTGGGCTTAAGCAGTGTCATAGGTGAATTTATTTACAACGTGGTTATTGTACATTAGAATCAACGAGAGGGATGACTGAAAAAATATTGATTCCTAAGTATAACCCCAAGTAATTCTGATTCGCTTTCTTTGGTAACTACTACTAAGATTATTAACAAACAATTTCTAAAAATAAAAATAGAAAAGGAAGAAATACAATTTCTCCCAAGCATATATTTAGATAGTATTATGAATAATCTTCATAAATATATAATGTTATCAGCTGCTTTATCCTCAGACTCTTTTCTCTGTCTTGCTTGGGTAAACTTTTTGTTCAAATCAAGAAATGCTTACAGTATGGGTAAGATATCAAGGATGCTGTATTTTAAAAGCTGTGCAAGTAAATTCTATCAAACACTTATTCTTGGGAAACCATAATAATAATTTTTTATCACAGAGTGTTTCTATTTTGGTTTCTAATCTTTTCTATTTTTTATTAAATTATAGACAAAGACTTAGAATCTTAGATTGTATCTACTGTTGCTTGTGTTTAACCCACACAAAAAATGAGAGAATCTGAGGGGCTCAGTATTCCTTCCGCTTCTGCAAACCTAATCATCTAAAATGACGGTCATTTGGAGTCACAAAATCAAGTTCTTTATATGTCGAATAATGATTTCTATCATTTCATTTTTTATGTAAAGGAAAGAATTTTTATAAAAAGGTATAGATGATAAAAGTGTTTTGCCTAATTCAGTAGGGAAGTGAACTCAGAGTGTATTATATTAAATTATTAAATGTTTTCCTGAAAACTTTGTTCTTTAGAATTTCAATCAATTCCCCTTGGGTTGCTTTTATATCTCGTAAAGGTAGAGCCAAATATGTACCTTGTATGCTCAAAGCTAATTACAGTAATGTTGTATGTTGTCATACTAACAAAAGTTTAGCATATTCAAAATGTACTTCTTCTTTGACAAACTCTCATGTGTTTAGAATATTTGGTTCGTTTCCAGTCTGTGAGTTGCAGTAAATAAGACATATAATTTGAGATACTTCAATTTAAAGTGATTTCATTAGATGTGAGGGTTTTTTTCCCTGTACTTTTCTTTTTTTGTTGTTGTTGATGTTGTTGATGTGTATAGCAGATGGCAACAATCATAGAAATCAGTACAGCAATCAAATGGATCAGTGGTATGATGCATCTTTGTCAGGGTCACAGGATGCACCCACTGGGAAAATAGCGACAACATCTGACAGCAAGTGCTGAATACTGCTTAGTAATCAGACAGGATCAGGACCAAGGGTGACCTAGAGATGCTGAATGAAAGAAGAGAGGATAGAAAAGGATGCCAGGAGTTTATTTGCAGCAAGAAAATTACATGGGAAAAATGCAAAAAAAATAAAATGCAAAAAAATTCTTATTCCTACTTCCATAATCTAATGTCTATTGCATTCCTGGTAGTTGCATATTGGCTGGAATAACATGGCAAATCGCATGATCTGCACAAAAACAGTCTCAGCTCATTACTTATGACTACATCCATGAATTTTTTTTTTTTTTTTTTTTTATTATTTCAAGATACTGTATTCTTAAAACAGGTCACACAAATTTTATTTTAATTTATTTTTTATTTTGTATATTTTACTTCTTAGAGACAGTATCTTCTCTGTCGCCCAGGTTGGATTTCAGCAATGTCTTTATAGCTCACTGAAACTGCAAACTCCTGGGGTCAAGCAATCCTCTTGCCTCATCCTCCCAAATACCTGGGCCCACACACGTGCACTGCCATGCTCTATCTCTTGTACAGACAAGGTCTTGGTATATTTCTCAGTCTGGACTTGAAATCCTGGCTTCAAGACTTGGCCTAAATCCCTAAATGCTGGGATTACAGGGATAAGCCACTGTACCCTACCTATGTTCATGCACTTATCTGAGCATTTCCAAGAAATTATCTCCATTCAAATGGTGCTGCATTTTGTTTGTGAAAATTCATTATGGACACAGTTGATAAAAATTGTATTAAACATTTCTACAGAACATTTAATTATTTTTCGAATAATTATCATTTTCATGTTGTCCTCATTTTTCCTTTTCTTTCTTGATCTTTTTGTTCTCACATACCAAAAGTGAGGGGGTCATCCCTCTTCCCCTCCTCTGAGCTCCTCCACTGTAACGACATCATTATTCTCACATTTTTCACCTCAATCATTGCATCTCTTAGTTGTTAATTTGTAGCTGAGTCCGCTCTGAATTTCCTCTACTACATGACTTGAAAGGACTCTCAAATTTAATTAAGCTAACACTTAACATATGCACAAACAAATCTCCTTTCTGACTTTTGTATCAGTTAATATACTTTTAACAACAAGCATTTTTAAAATTTGGCTTCATTTCTAATGTTTACATCTCCTTTCCCTTAAAATATAACTACTTATACTTTTCTAATGAAAGAAGTCTTACTTAATCTTACATTTTATTTAAGACTTAACAAGCCAGACTGTATAAAAACTTAACAGTTCACGATAGTTTGAAATGTCAATTGCAAGTGCTTCACATACTTTGTACAGATACTTTATCTGGAATTCTTGTGTGCACTGAAAAAAATCCAAATCAGAGGAGGCTATGGTTTTCATACCCAGAAAAGCAAGTGGGTGTCCCTCCTCTTAGCACATAGGACACAGCATAAACTTGGAAACATAGAGGAAAAAATATGTTTCCAACTTTGGAATTCAGCAGTCTCTGCCACGTCAAATGCTACAAAGAATTAAACAGATCCTGAGGTTGTTTTGGTTTTGTGAATCAACGGAGTAACAATGCTGGGCAAGAAAAGTTAAGTTACAATCATTTTTGTTGTTGTTATATTTCTATTATCGCACACTAGTAAAATACTATTAATGGTATTACTTAAGGCAATAACTCTTTGGGGGTGTTTCTAATGAGTTTATTTTACCTTGCCATGGCAACTATTCCTTGGATTTTGGAGATCAGAGAAGAGAAACTGCATCTTAATCTTTTTATTTATAATGCTTGAATAACTTCAGGACAAGAGAAGCAAACATAATGAGTTGATTGTTCCGTAAATTCAATATACTGTAGACTAGTGGTTCCCAAACCTCTTGGCACCGGGGACTGGTTTCACAGAAGATAATTTTTCTGCAGACGGGTGGAAGTTGGGCATTATACTCTTATAAGGGTGGCACAACCTACATCTCTTGCATGGACAATTTATAGAATGGTTCGTACTTTTATAAGAGTCTAATGCTGCATCTGATCAGGGGATGCTGCAAGGGATGAGGAGCAGCTGTAAATATTGACGACACTTCTTATGCATCGCCTCTCACATCCTGCTGTGCAGGCCAGTTCCTAACAAACCATGGACCGGTATCCGTCCACAGCCTAGACCTCTCCGGGTGGGGACTGCAGCCAGAGAACATAGTAGTATATGATACATGAATTAGATATTATTCTACCTATTTAGACAAAAACCTAACACTCTGGAAAAATAGATTTTCCTTGGAATTTCATTTTCTGCATTTAGAATGCACAGTAATTTTATGTGTATTTTATTTTGTTTATTTGATGAACACCCTTAATGTACATATCAGTTCTTATTGTGGAATAAGGCCACATAGAGTAGTGAATGATAGATGAGTTTTCGACCCAGATTTGAGTTTGAAAGCCTGTCTTTTAATATCTAACATTACATTGGAGAATTAATTTTATATTTGTAAGCCTAAGAAGATTCTTTCAATGTGAAGATCTATGTGATAAAACTAGAACAATGGCAAAGAGGAGAATATAAAGGGATGGGCAATAATTATCAGTACTGAGACCATATTCATCTTGTTCAAAATAATTTGGCTACATTTGGTTAATCTACGGTTGGGATGTTTACAGTTAAGATATTAAGTTACAGTGGGTGAATTCAGAGATCCAGCATTAGTCTGTAATTAGACTTTTTAATTTGGCCAATTACTTTGGGCCCTTTGCCTCAATAGCCCCTTCAGTTGGTGACACACAAGTTGATTGAAGTCTTTTGGCTTCAGGATTTATATTAACTAAACTTGATAGCACGTGAACATTAGTATCTTCTATGTTTGGTTGAAATAATAGCTTAGGTCTTTGGATTGTAAACCAGTGAAAGTACCCAGACTGATATTAACAAGACTAATAGCCAATAGGATTGTGTGTGGCTGCACTTGTCAGACTTTAGCTGCCTAAGGTTGATTTTTCTCATACGTGTATTATTACCAAGGAGAAGTTGTCTGCTTTCATCATTATGAGATGTGGTATTGATTTCATTATTATTTACAAATGTGATTATATTTACTGAGTGGCATTTCTTACTTCTTCATATTTCACCCTGTCTGTAAAGACAACCCTGAAGCTTGAATTTTAATTATTTGGAGGAGATTATAAGGACAGTTATATGATTTATTCAAGTCATAATCAGAATATTGAGGAAGGCTTTCTTAGTGGCCGAATTTCAGGCTCAAATGAGTGCCATATTATATGAACAGGAGGCTGGCTCATGGGACAATGTATAATTAAAGGGTTCTGGGAAGGTTACTCTAAACGTTTATATAAGATGTAAGTTAGCCAAAAGGGCTTTGGATTTAGAGAAAGTAAGTCCTGGGGAAAGATAGAGACCCGTTTGGGGTTCTTTTGGCAAATAGGAATTTAAAAAGTTATTTGAGAAAACCATTATTTCTCTCAATTAATCCTGTAGTATTGGAAAGATAAAAGTTCTATTAAATATCTTTTTAAAGAGCCCAGTAATGTGCATTCTATATTGTTAGAACTGAAATGAATGCTTTGGTTGCTATCAGTGATATCTGTAATCCTGAAAAAAGGTAAAAAGTGCTCAATTGTATATAAGCTAATAAAAACCAAAAGGTAAACAGTACACAACAGAAAGGCCTTTCATTGTGGTCCTAGCATATGTAGACCTAATATATCTGACCTTGATATATTAGGTATATCCGAGGCTAGAAATTCCCAGAGATTTTAGCCTTAGGAAGAAAACCATTAGGTAATATCTCAATAGTTTGGGGCAGCACCTGTGGCTCAATGGAAGGGCACCAACACCATATGCCGGAGGTGGAGGGTTCAAACCCAGCCCCAGCCAAAAAAAAAAAAAAAAAAAAAATCTCAATAGTTTGGAAAAGTGTCCAATGGAGCAACTTTTTTGGTTCTTCTGACCAGGGCATCTAATGCTAAAATTATTGCCTGATGTGTGGGCAATTGTGCTGATACTTTGATTTTGTCCTTTATTAGGGACATCATAGGGATAGAAAATAGTTACCTTTCACTGACGCTCATCAGTTATGAATTTGGCAATGTCTTTCCCATAGACTCTGAACAACCATTGCTGTTCACTCAGTTGATCCCAAGGGCCTCCCCAAGTATCCAAGGTGTCTAGGAGAGGATAATCCCCAGTATCATGGCATGTAGCAAAAACTAAGGATGGGAAAGCTGCTCCCTCCTGCAGGAGAAACATGCCACAGGGGGAGGAGGGTGCAAGGATGACATGTCCCTTTTCTTGTTCCAGGCTTCTTTTGGCTTGACAGTGGGTTACTGGTCTCCAAGGGTGCAACTCACATATATCATGAGGGTTCACATATATTATGAAGTACGTGACCTGAACACCCTGGCTCAGGAAAGTGAACCTCTAGTATCTAACTGGTCCATCCTATCCCTTCAGTAGAAGGAAAGTTGAGTAAAGAGAGACTTGGCAAGCACCACCAGACATAGCAGAAAGCAACAAGGATAAAGCTAGCTGGCCAACATGTGCAGTTCTATCTCAGGTGACTCTTGAAGTGTTCTGGAAACAATTAGTAAGCTTAGGCAGCCTATCTCCCTGCCCCTCCAGAACCTATCCAAGAGTCACCAGCCAGGGCCGTACTATTCTGCTTACTCAGTCAATTGTTTTATATGATGTAAAGATTCCTTGATGACAACATGCAACACACTGACATTTGAATAGATGAACGGTAGAAATTTTCTTTTAAATATTTACATCTCCAAATAAGAAAGGATGCTAAGAGGGCTACGCACCAGGACAAGATAAGAGCAAGCCGGATGTGTTACAGGAAGCTTATATGTGACGACTAGGTTTGAGATGTCAGCTTATATATAGCAAATAGGTTCAGTTTAGCCAGGTTTCTCTGGGACTCACTTTGAATTGGTTAATTTGAATAGCATAGGCTGGTGGGCATAGAAGGTGGAAAGTTTGTTAAATTTGGAGTAAAAGACTGAATATTTATAGACTAGCTTATTCGTTTGTCTTCTTTAATGAAATAGTGGCCACAGACAACAAAGATTTTCTTACCTCTCCACAGCATAGCTATTATATATGCCAGTGATTGAGGGAAGCCATACTCAGGTATGTGGGTAACAATAAGCTACACCTAACTATTATTATCTCCTACCTAAATGCAATCACTCTGCTTGTATTCAAGACCTCATATCATTCCATTTCTTCAGGCACATGGCACACACGATCGTAACTCATCCCTATTTTACATTAAAAAATCTCTACCAAATTATTCTTATCAGCAATCAAATATAATGTTATTGCCTCATGACATACATACATGCAAGCATATTATATATATATATATATATATATATATATTTTTTTTTTTTTTTTTTTTTTTTTTTTACTTGCACCTCTAGTCTTATCTACCCCTTGTTTAACAAACATTCCACCTTCCCTGGGATACAGTCAGGAAAAGAGAGCAGAAAGTAGGAATTACTTTTATTCTTCTCCCTCTAATAAGAAGGAAACAGAAAAATTATCCAGAGTTTTTCCCAATTCTAGTTAGCTTTTGTACAGTATGGATATATTGGAATAGCCACAGTCTTTATATGCTTAGACTCTTTAAATTGAAGGAAAAAATGTTAAGTCTATGACAAATGGCTGCATTTTGATGAGGAGATTGATATCTCCTCACTTGTTCCATGTTATTTTAAAATCTCTAAGTTTCCATAAGCTGTTAAAATTAGTTAAAAATATTACAGTCTAAAGATATGTAGCACTTCTTAAATTAAATTCTCAATAATTATATTGTTTTGGGTCACCAGGAAGAACTATAAAATCTAAACTATTGAATCAGAAACACCAAATATAGGGACATAAAGGAAATGACTTAGTAAACCAATTACCGCCGTCCACACATTGCCTATTGTACTTCATTTTCAAATTTCATTAGTTTCAAATGTGATGGTTATCCAAGTTTATGAAATGAATGAGTTACAGAACGTCTAAAAAGTCTGAAATGTCCCCCTTATTCATTAACAAATTATATTAGAATTGTGAAAAAGTGTCTGAGAATAGATGAAGAGAGAGACCATATGCTGTTTCTGATAGGGCCACCATCTAATAGAACACGTAGCAACATATGGCAGTAATGTACAGAATAAAGCCCACAGCTGCATTGCAAACTGGTGACACTGATAACTGCCAAACACAATATTAGTGCCATCACTCAAATGAGGTTTAAGAACTAAAGAAATGAGGACTTTAAGCTTACAATGGTGAGGTACAATACAGAATAGATTTCACAGCGTTGGAGAGGAAACACTGTGAGCTAGAAAAGCTACCAGAAATCTGTGAATCTCGTTGATAATTTTTAGAACTTACGTATGTTTTTATTGTTGAGTTTGTTTTGGCATAAAGTGAATTCTAGTTTTTTATTTTGTTAATTTTTATTACTTACTTATTATTTTGTTTATTTGTTTATTTATTTGTTTATTTGGAGACAGAGTCATCCTTGGTAGATTGCCAAGATGTCATACAAACTCACAGCAACCTCAAACTCTTGGTCTCAAACGATTCCCCTGCCTCAGCCTCCTGAGTCTCTGTGACTACAGGTGTCCACCATGATGCCAAGCTTGTTTTCTATTATTTGTAGAAAAGAGGTCTCCTTGCTCAGGCTGGTCTCCAGCTCCTGAGCTCAAGCAGTTCACCTGCCTCAGTCCCCCAGAGTGCGGGAATTGCAGCATGAGCCACTGTGGCCTGTTGAGGCCACAGCCTCTAATGTTTTTTATATTTTTATTTAAAATTATTTATTTATTTATTTATTTATTTTTTTATTATAGATAAAAATATGCACAATAGATGTGGCCCAACCCATCACCCTCCCTCCACCCAAAACTCCCCCCACCCATCCGCTTCCTTGGTCCTTTCCTCATAGTCTTGTGGTATAGTTGGGTTATAGCCTTCATGTGAAAGCTATAGTTTAGCTTCATACTTTTGTTCTTTTAACCATAACATTTCACTATATCAGTACTTGTAAACAAGAGAATTCCTGGCTGGGAGCGGTGGCTCACACCTGTAATCCCAACACTCTGGGAGGCTGAGGTGGGTGGACTGCTTGAACTCACAAGTTCGAGATCAGCCTGAGAAAAAAGTGAGACCCTGTCTCTACTAAAAATAGAAAAACTGAGGCAAGAGGTTGCTGTGAGCTATAATGCCATGGCACTCTAGCCAGGCTGACAGCTTAAGACTCTGTCTCAAAAAAAAAAAAAAAAAAAAAAAAGAAAAGAAAAGAAACAAACAACAACAACAAAAACGAAACAAGATAATTCTTCTTCAAGAAAGCAATCAATCAGCCTCTAACATGAAAGATCAATGCTTGATATATGTATGGGAAAGACTAATAAATCACAGAATTATTGGTTTATGATTGCTTATTTCTCTTATTAGTATTTTGCATCATATATTATCATTAGTAAACCTTGAAAAGTTGGATTCCTAGGCAGAGTAGGTTATATCAATAATATTTCAGGGTCAGCCAAAAACATATTTTCCACTTTGGATTAACCCACAAATTCTCCCTTCTAAAATTTCCACTTTGGAAATTTAATGCTTTCGTAGTATATAAATTATTACATAAATTGAGAGTTCTAACTCCGCACCCTTCCAACTGTTGAGAAAAACAAGGCTGGGAACAGGAATTGTTCACCAAAGACAAACAGGTGCCTATTTATCAGCACAGTTTTATGAAGAGATTTTCCAGAAGGAGAAAAGAAATGGTCAGTTGAGTGGCTGGTGGGTTAGTGAGGTTGGAACCTGTGAAAGGATCAGAGCTCAGAGCTTGGCTGAAACCTTGGGTAGCTTGGCGGCCTCTCCCGGCTATTTTACAGTGTGTTTTAAGTTCTTGGCAATCATTTTCTCTTTTTCCATTATTCAGAGTTTTGGTCTATAAATCATAATAAAAATGAATCATTAAATTTGCCTCAATTGAGCTGGTTTTATTTATTGTTACATTTCAGGGAACCTGCTAACCTGGAGATTGATGGGCCTGGATACAGGGGAAGGTGTGTGAGGGTTAAGGAAGGGGACATAGAAAGGCTGGGTGCTCAATGAAAGCACTTGGGGGGCTCATAGTGCTAACTCTACAAAGTGTACTACCTCCAGCCCCCCTCCTGCCCACAGCTAAACACTGAGTGTTTTGAGGAGAAGCGGAACATGTCAGCTAGAAGGAGGGTCGGTCTGAGAGCATGTTCAGCCTTAGGTGTAAAGCTTACATCCCCAACAAGGTGGGAGTGGATAGTGATCAAGGCGAGGGAGGTGTTCAGGGCCTGTGCACACACCAAATGTTGATGATGGAGTGTGTTGGAAATAGAATGGGCGTGCAAGTCCTTGTAACAGAAATATCATAAGCTATGAAGGTAAGAGGGAAGGCCAAACATAGCTATAAAGGAAGAGAAACAAGCACAACTTGAACTTTATCTAAAAGAAGGGAGAAAAGATAGGAAGGTAAACACTTTGCAGATTGGTGCCAAGTGCAGAATTCAGAAACAATAGAGACAGCACCATTTCAGAGCTGATAGAATTGTGATACCATGTGAGACGGGTGTATTAATATGTATTCCATAAACTGCGCAGCTCGCAGCTCTGCACCGCTCTGTTTTGCTCTGACCGCAGTACCAGCCTCAGGCACCACAACACAATTTGGAAACAATGTGACGGAAATGTTTAATCTGCTCGGCCCATCTGTGCTGCGTATTTCTCCAGATCTCCCTGAGAGAGGCGCCTTGAATCTCCACATTGCCTTTAATATTCTCCTAAATCACCTCCCCACTGCACTTCAAGGGCCATTGCTACAATATCACAGGTTCATCTAAAGTGCAATGGGGAGGGGGTTGGGGGGGTGAGGCACAGGCCTGGAGATTTTTTATTTTAAAATAATTTCCAGAGATCATCTTTTCTGCTTCCTTTAAAAAAAGGAGAAAGTTATTCTGCTGTTGCCGTAGGTTATTGAGGTTGTTTGGTGCAAAACAGGGTAGGATAGAGTGGATTCATTCTCCAAAGAATTATTATTATTAATCTCAATTCTCTCAAATGGACATGGGAGGGGGTTAGCAGATGCTTGTTTTCTCTTCTCTCTCCTTCTTGCACCCTGCTGGGGTGATGTGTTCATTTGGAGCTGGTGCCAGTCTCCTTTACCCTCTCAGCCTCAGGTACTGGCTTAGGAGTTCCTAGGGCCAACCCTGCCCTGCCCCACTCTAAACAAAGCCGTCTTGTTCAAGGCAAGTATACATTTAGTTTCTGGTAAACACGCCCTTCATCAGGAAAAAACACTATATTATTAATTTTATCTTAAACCCTTAGATTTTCTCTCTTTAAGTACAGATGTTGAGTGTCAGATTTCTGATGCTTTTCCCCACTTGACTGGCCAGATTCAGCAATTTGGGTCTAGAATGCAGAAAGCTGGAGTGGGTTTTGGAAAAAGAGGGTATGATAAGTCATCATGTTCGTGTTCCAGACCCTAGACAAATGGAAGAGAGGTGCACATCACTAAGAAAATTAGGATTCCTTTTGCTTTGTGAATTAAAGAAATGAATAATTTAACCCTCAAGATTGTTCCATCGAGGGAAAGGCAACGTCCCAGTTGCCGAGCCTTACAGCCTGTCGGTGTGTTACATCATCTGCACACAGAGGCGTTTCCATGACAACCGCTTATAGCTTCATTTCCTGGATCCCTCTAGGGGGTGTCACAGCCAGATCCACCTGCTTTTCACCCTACCCTCAGTGGGGTCATGGTAAGGTCGCCAGAATAAATGAACGCGGGTACTAATGATCTGTTTACTGCTGTTTATGCTCTGTGTGTGTCAGGGGCACGCACATTTAGAGAGCTCATTATGGTTGCAATTAGAATGCACCATTGCTAGATATTTAACTCCTTTTTCTTTTAAATTAGCATTTTAATAACATTCTTTGAGCAGAGAAACAAAATGACCATTTTTCACGGACAAACTTCTAGCTGTAGGTGCAACTTTAATGGCAAAGTTGTGAAGGGGAAAGAAGGGAGGAAAAAGGGCCTTTTTTTTACTACTTTCGTCTTCCTCCTTACCAAAAGGATATTTTTATTTGCTTTCTAACACACTCAATTTCCTAAATTTGTTTTGAATCCAATTATTTTGGGTGGTTTAAAGTACCACATTCTTGTTGGACGGAAATTAGCAGCTATTGAAATTAACTTTTTATGTGACCTGTGAAAGGGGCTAAAATAATTACAAGTGTGTAGAAGAAACTCTCTCTCCAAAAGACCCTTGCTGTAGGATCAGGCTGTGATTAGATGATACCATTATCAGGATATCTTTATACAGCAACTGCAAGGGCTTTTTTCTTTAAAAAGGTAATTGCAATTATAATTTCTCATTACAGACAGGATAAATAAAAAGCAAACACAAATGAAAACAACAGCATCATTTACCATTTTAAAATGGTGAGACACGGGAGCATCACGAAGCAGGAGAGTTGAAATAAGAAAAATACAATGTAGAGAGACCTACTCCGTCAAAATGTTTCATAAGGCATTGCTTTTTAGGAATCAGCCTTTTTTCTAGGTGTTTATTGATGCTCTGTTTGAGTGAAAAATAACAATTTGAATGTTTCGATTATCTTTCCCAGTCGGTTCCATTTTCATTATTTATTTCCTTTAAATCGGGACCTTGCTGAACATAATTCTGCAGACAAGGAGGTGGATGGGACAGCCAATGTAAACAAGGAGATAGATGGTGAGCACGTGTAAGATAGATGCTATGCGCTTATGAAGAGGAGCAGTATGTCTGCATGTGAACATTCGCAAAGTAGAGCAAGCAAGCGTGTGAACTACAGCGGGTATTTATAGGTGGAGATAAAGGTACAAGGAAGGTTGTGTGGGAACAGGCCCAGGTATGAAAAGGTTTGCTGTCTTCCTCTTCCTCTTGGAATCCACATCCAAGTTCCACCTAAGATGTCCCATGCTTGCTGTGGTTCCTGTGAACCTCACAAACCTTTCCATGACAACAGACGGGGATTTTACAGCCAGAAGACTTACGAGGTCAACAGTTGAAAAGCAAGAGTTAGAAAGTGTGATCTTTTTCAAAAGCAAAATAATCCCACTATCTCCTCCCTCCATTCAAAGATAGAAGGAGGAAAATATTGAAGATGCAAAAGGAAAAAAAAAAAAAAAGAGCCTTTCTAAAAATGCAAAAAGTTGAAAATGTTTATGCTTTTGTACCAGCCTTGTTGCACCTTAGAATCCTCCATTTCATAAATAAAATACCGATGGCATAGACTATAATTTGGTGATAGCTACCCCAGGACTTATCTAGATGCACTTGTGTTATTTTAATTAAATAGTGCATTATGGTTTGTGACAACTACTTAGCTACAACGTAAATGAATTTAGAATTAAAGTGTTACTTAGGCATCCAGTAATTTTTGCTTCATTCCTCAGTTTTACAAAGCAAATAGCTATAAAATCAAGATGTTTGTTCATTTACAGATGGAGCAGGATTGTTGTCACTGTTTTTTTCCCCCGTAATCCTCATGCACAAAAAGAAGACAGAGCTCAGAGTCTGGCTCTCAACACTCTTGTGATGAGCCACATCACAAAGAAAAACACATCCTCTTGACTATAATGTGAAATGCTGAATATTAATTGCTGGTATTATGCTTATCTTTCTAGCCGGGTTCTGTCTCTTAACAATTATTCTAATGGGCTACAGTCTTGCACTGCAAGGAGATTTTTCTCCTTTGTTTAATAGTTAGAAACCTGTTTTATTTTATTAAAAAAAATAAAGTTCATAATGCACCATGGAAGTTTTTAGTATTTGGAACTTTTCCCGAATAGCATATTAGTAGAAGAAGAGAAACTGCTGAATACACTGCTAAAAAGATGATGCACATTTCTGCATTTAAAAGAAAAAAATATTTTTAATTTTACCAATATTAATGTTTCCTTAATGAAACTAGAGAGGCCATTACAATTTGATAATAAAATCAATTGGTTAGTTTAAAAGTCACTTCACTAGCAAATCATGAGAAAGGTTCAGAATATTCTCACCTATCAGGTACAGATTTTTCACTCAAAATTTATATAATAAAATTAAAAGTTTTGTTCAAATATGAGGACTTAACTGTATCTTTAATGAGTCATATGTCAAGATGAAAGTTTTTAAATAGCAAGTTTTCTGAAACTGGTTTTCATTATTTTTAGTTTGAGAATCAATATGATGTTTTTATTATCTTTAAATACCGTATGTCAGGGAATGTCTGCAAATTCGTTTTCCTATGTTCTAAATTACTACCCTCAACCCTGCAGAAGTAATCCTATAACCTGCATAGAAGTTATCACGCTGTATATTTGCAACAAAGTTATAATTTGTTTGTTTCTTTCTTTCTTTCTTTTTTTTTTTTGCAGTTTTTGGCCAGGGCCAGGTTTGTACCCACCACCTCTGGTATATGGGGTCGGCACACTATGCCTTGAGCCACAGGCGCCACCCTTTGTTTCAATATTTTACTAGTTTGGTTGCAGAGCTGAATCCATGCAATACAGAGAAACGGTGGCAGAAGAGGTTTGGGGAGACTGAGTTCCTTTTGAGAAAATAATTACATAGGAACAAAGCTTTTGCGACTCCTTTTAAATAGGACATCTCACTAAAATGTCATCCAGCCTCTTTGGCAGATTAGTGAGGAGTTTATTACTAAATCTCTGTCTAATAAACGTGCAGTTGACTCTGGAGGAGCTGCTTGTTATAATACTGGCGGTGGGAAATGGAGGGAATGTCACAGTTAAAGACACAAATTTTCCCCATAATATATTCGAATGGAAACCTCTGAATCCAATACTACATGGGCATATCTAATAAATTCACAATATTTCAGTCTCAACAGCCTTCACTGGTTAGTTTTAAAGATTTATGTGGTAAAAAATTACTCAGTGATGAATACGGTTTATTCTGTGCAGTATTGGAGGTATAAGGAATTAAACTACCGTCTTTAACAGTGAATTTATTATTACCTCTGTCAAAAGACGAAGCCTTTAACAGCATTTGTTATAAATTCACTGCAAAATAAATGGCTAGAATTTTTTACACTGGAGTTTGTAAAGCATTGGGCGATTCTGAGTATTAACCTAACCCTGCCTTGGCTCTTATGGTTCTAGGTAAACATTCCTGTCTGGGCCTTGTAGTTAATTATCTGGTCTGGGACCTTCCACCTGACTGAAAAGCGTGTGCGTTGTGTAGAAAGTGAAGAGTCCTGTCCAGGACAACAGTCTTGAAATAAGGATATTAAAGAGGAAAATGAAAATTTTATTCTCTTTTTAAAAAATGAATTTTATAATACGTGACTAGGGTTTGCAGGAGAGGGTTGATGTACAATTGGGCCTCTCGTTGGCAGGTTTACATGCACGCATATGTACACACATATAAACACCCTCTCCCTTTGTCCTCTCTTGGAATGGGTGTCCTCTCATTTATAAAAATTACCTGGAAGGAATGAGGCTGCCAGGGTTTGTTCTAGACGATTGGTTCCTGTCTGGGGGAAAGGAATGGCCTCTACTGAATTTGACCGGTGTATGACCGTTGCCTTCCAGCTGACCCCAAATCCCATTCCCATCCTCCTAACTCTATAACCTCCCATTGGGGTTATTAATGAAAGAAAACACCATCATCATCATCTTCGTCATCACAGCACAGGGCTGACCTGCTTGTTAACATGAAATGGGGTGGTGGGGACAGCTTCTGCTTCTCTTTCATACCATCATAAATAAGAAAAGATATTTTGTGATAGTATCCCCTCATCCACCCTCTTTGGTTAGGTCAGAGGTGAATAACAGCTCTTTGACAGGCATTGATCAGTTTCATCTCACTGTTTGGGCAGCTTGTGCCCAGGCCTATATTCTCCCCACTTACCACCCCCAAATTACCTACCAAATAACTCCTCCCATTCACCCTCTCACTCAGCCAAGCAGAGGGTATAGTGCCTGAGGAAGTCCTAAATGGACACTAGATGTCACCAAACACCTCCTTTCCCTCAGAGCCCTGAAATTAAAAAAAAAAAAAAAAAAATCCTTCAAAGCAATTGAAGGAATTAACTTATCTGTTTTTATGAGGGCTGTTGTCACATTCAACTAAGCACACTTAAAAGAGGAAGTATTGCTGCATTCAGATAATTTTTACAACATACAAATCTCTTTTGGAGAGAATGGGGTCAAGGGAGGGGAAAGGTTCACATTCTTTAAGTGGCCCTTTGAGGGAGTAGGTGGAGAAAACTGGGTTTTAAATATCCCATTATAACTGACAAGGCGTTATGTTAACATAGTCCAGGTGTGCAGGGACAGGCCTGCTATGTTTAGCTGACTAAAATCTGGGTTTGGAGCCAGGATCCAGTCTGATTTTAAGTAGTTCCAACCCAGAGTGCAAAGTTTGTCCATTCTTACCCACATAAGGCCCATGACCATTGGCATCATGTATTCCATACTAAACTTGACCTTGTCTGAAAGGCTGTTTCCATATCAACTGGATCAGCAGGGAAGATGTCCCAAAGTCTGTTGTGTTTGGGACATGAGAATACCTTCTCACCCCAGGTAAGCTACCGTACATGGTTCCCAGATTGTTGCTCCAAGGTTGATGTCTATGGAAATAAGGCCCTGGACAAAGCCTTCCAGGAGCCTGAGACTAATCCCTGAGGCACACAACCCCAGCCCCAGAGGAGTGTGCTGCTAGTTCCGTTTACTTAAATAGAAGACTTCATCCAGGAGCATCTTCTCCTTTCTAGTCAATTGAGAAAGAGTTTCTTTTTCATTCTCCCTTCAATCACCCTTATCTTCTGGACAGCTCATGTTACCACTGTAGATTACTTTTGGAACAGGATGCTTATTTTTTTAATGGACGTTTATTTAAGAGTTATCACAAATAGTGGAGAAGGCACCTTTATTATTTAGAGAGGATGTTTCCTAATGAGAGACCTTGGAACCAGGAAGGCAAGGTCACTCCTCTGAACATTGGGATTTGAGATTTCTCTTCTCCAAATGGAGGCGTCTTACCTCTCTTTCCCTAACTTATAACAAGGGTCTATTGTGGTGCTGGTCTACAAAAGGGACTTGCGATCTTCAGATTAAAAGGAACTAAGCCAACGCACAGCATTATTGCATGGAGGGTGATTCAGCACCTGCCCTGTCATGCCTGATGCCCAGGCGGAATGGATTTTTGGAGTACACCTGTTGTTGAACTCCTGCCAAGTACTGATGGCCACTAACCCCCAAATCACTTTTCCCCACTGTTGATGTTTGGAGTGTCAGACAGGACTGAGCAGCAGCCGGCATGTATTTCAAACACAGCAGATGGGTTTTTATATTAGCTCCTATTTCATGTTCAGGCAGAGCGACCGCCACACTAAAACTGCAGCCTCAATGCTGCCGAGTTTGCTTCTGTGAGATTAATTCTGTGAAATTAATTGGGACAAGATTGAAAAGGAAATTAAAATGCAGCTGAGTGAACAGGCCTTTCAGACACCTTTTTCTTGCTCTATTCAAACTTGAAAATTCTGCGGTGGTCGCCGGCGTCATAGGAAGTAATTTACGAGAGGCAGGCTCTCAGGAGCCATCGGTTACGTATGAGGAGACCCGCACCAGTGCCACAATCTGGAGCCACTGAAGAGCGCTAAACGCCCCGCTGTGGCCTGAGCTGCATCCTGGCTCCCGGGAGGAAGGCAAGCTCAGTCCCTCACCAGAAAAAGCTGTTCAGAAATATCTGGGTCCAAAAGGAACACAGGAACATCCGCTGGATGCACAGATCTGCTTCGTTATTAAAATCTTCCTTTAATATATTTTAAGACCCAAATTGGAACTCAGTGAATTAAGTGGGCATGAAGCTGCATGGGGCCTAGGAATGTATGGATATGTTGCAGGGAGGTCAGCGGGAGTCTTCCTGCTGACTGTGCCACTGGTTACTGTTACAGAGTTTGGATAGTAGTTCTGGTCTCGCCATTAAGAGAAGTTTGAATAATCTATCTGTCAGGAATAAAAATCTCTCAAACCAGGAAAGGCCTGGTGGATATTCATGTAGGCCTCTTCTTCACTGGGTAGTTTTTTATACCTTATACCCAAGAGAGCACCTTTTGTGCTTTAGAGCATCCCTATGAAGAGTTCCTGGCAAGATAGGCCACCTTTCATTTTCTGTCTCAATTTCCTGATAATTTAGTGAATTCCTTGTACATGCCCAACACTGATCCAAAAGCTTTACTACATTATTAGTAGAAAGGAGGGGAATATAATAATAGTTCCTATTTTTTAGATTCCAGGCAATTTTTTTTTTTTTTTTGAGACAGAGTCTCATTCTGTCACCTTGGGTAGCGTACTGTGTTGTCATAGCTCACAGCAACTTCAAACTCTTGGGCTCAAGAGATCTTTTTGTCGCAGCCTCCCAACTTGCTGAGACTGCAGGTACCTGCCATGACTCCCAGCAGCTGGGGTCTTGGTTTTGCTCAGGCTCACCTTGAGCTCCTGAGTTCAAGTAATCCACCTGGATGCCAGGCACTTCTTTACACAGATCTCTAAAGTAGGTATCACAACAATCCTATGAATAGAAATTATCCCAATTTTTACCAATGAGGAAACTGAGGATTAGCAAGATTAAATGATTTTTGCCCAGAGTCATAAATAACCCATCTGCTATGGGCACTTGCTTACAATAGGACAGGTGATGGACTTTTTATCAATGGGGTGCATCTTTCTTGCCCAGCCAATCATCTTCTCTGGAGAATTTTTTTGAAAAAGAATAAATTTCTGGGATCAATCTTACCCAAAAACAGGACTAAAAGATTCTCCTGAGTTAGGCCCCAGGATTCTGGGATTTAAGGTTGGATTATACGTGGGCTATAATTAAGAAAGAGCAGGGAGCAGCAGGAGGCCAAGACTGAAGCTGTCATCCTCTCCTCCCTGGCCGCCTCCATCCCACTGCCCCATCCAGGGCCACTTCTTGTCCTTCACCTTCCCACCCCACCCCACTTCAGAATATTTTTATCAGTCAAAGAGAGAAGGAGGTGAAATTAGATGCATTTATGAGGCTGAGAAAATAAAAGATCTGGAAACTGAAATTTTGTTTGCTCATCTAAACTGAATGTAAGTAATCAAATCTAAAACAAAATTTTGTGTGGAAATTCTTTAGCAGTTTTGCAGTGTCAGGCTCACCATATTGGGTCTGAGGTGGAAGGATCCTTAGATATTATGCCCCTTGACTCCCTGGTGAAGAAATACCTCCAGGTGAGCTGAGCTGCACATAGCTGCATCTTGTTTCTCAGGGAAATAGGCTTCCCCAGATTCCTTCCCCAGGCCTTTCTTGCCTGAGGGAGATTCTACTGACCAGAAAGAAAAATAAAATGGAGCTTTCTAGATGCCAATTTCCTGCATTAAACTCAACTTGGGCCAGTTCTGCCCTTCCGGGTATAAGAGTGTAACTCACTCCAACAAAGGAGGCTGGTGGGGGCTGAAGTGGGATGAATTTAGGATCCACAAAAGAGAAAACTCCAGTGAATAGGAATGCCTGAACTTCTGAATAGACAGGTGGCTAGAAATGGTAGTGAATTTCCTTTTCCGTTTGAATTTGTTCATTTGTACTTCTTAGAAGCAAGGGAATGGATTTCAAGATTCCTTCCCATCCAAGGGCCCTTATTGAGTTAGGTAATATATATAAAATAAAGGTAAGTCTAATCTAAAAGGCTCCCCAAATCAACGTTAATTGGAATAAAACTTTATGAGGGAAAGTTCAACTGAGCTCCTAACTTCTTGTTTCCTACTCTGATATGCAGGGATTAGCAGACCACGAGGAAAGGAAGCAGCTGGTGTGGCTTTGAGGGAAGAATGTGCTACTACAATGCTATGGGATGAAAATGGACTCGGAATCTTCTAGAAGAATGGAGAAAGAAGTTGATAGAACCAGGGCCGCAAGGTAGTCTCACTAAATTTAACTCTGCTATATTAGCTTTTAGTAACAGAGGAGAAAAGGGGTTGGTTCTTAAAAAAACAGACAAGGTGGGGCAGCACCTGTGGCTCAAAGGAGTAGGGCGCTGGTCCCATATGCCAGAGGTGGTGGGTTCAAAACCCAGCCCCGGGCAAAAACTGTAAAAAAAAAAAAAAAAAAAAAAAAGAGAGAAAAAAGAAAGCATCAGTGGCTTCAACCGTTCTATGTACACACACCTACTAATAAAGAATTTCTTATATAAAAAAAAAAAGTAGACAAGGTAAAAAAATAAAAAGAAAAAGACAAGATTAGTTCCTCCAAGTTCTTTGGGATCTCTTAAAAATACAATAGTAACAGACAGCTCTGTGCTGCAGGACAGGTCATGGCACATCCCCTTGTAACCAGAGGGAAGGGACCCCCAGTGAGAACCCATTAACAAAGGCAAAAGACATGCAAAACAAACAAAATAATCATGACAGAGAGAAGGCCAGTAGACAGTCTGGCTCTGTTCTTCCCCCCTCCTGCTGCAGGCACCTCCAGACAATGTAAACAGTTAATTTGTTCACCTGCAGGCTCTGGGCAAACAGAGGCCTGGTCACACCTGAGTGGATAACTCGATTACCCCTGTAATGCCAGCGTGGTAATGTACACAAATTCTATTACACGGCAAACCTTGCTTTCGGGCATTTGAAATACCAATCAGGCCAATGTCCACTCCCTTCTTTGCTTCCAATTTATTCCTGGTGTATTGGAGCTGCACTGAAATGGCACTAGGATGGCACTGAGTTAGGAATCCAGGAGAAATCACTAGAAGATTGCCATCTCACTCAGCAGGGCCTGCAGGCCTCCCGCTCTCTCGCAAAAGGTTGGGTCTGAATTTAGTCCTTGTTTAAGGGCCCTGATTCATTGGAACCACTGAGAGATACCTTGGGTCAGACCTGGACTGTTTCCTAAGGAGCTTCAAACAGAGATAAACCCCAGGCTAAAGTAGTAACATTCATAGAATAAAGATAAACAGTACATGATGGGTTAATAACGCAATGGGTTTTTAATTTTCCTTTATGGAATCTACATAATTGTGCCTCTTTCAAAAATGTATCTGTAGATATTGACTGACTAAATAAAGAATGGAGTTTTTAGTAAGTTCTTTTAGGGCCAGGCACGGTGGCTCATGCCTGTAATCCTAGCACTCTGGGAGGCTGAGGCTGGTGGACTGCTTGAGCTCATTAGTTCAAGACCAACCTGAGCAACAGTGAGATCCCGTTTCTACTAAAAATAGAAAAAACTGAGGCAAGAGGATCGCTTGAGCCCAAGAGTTAGAGGAGGATGTGAGCTCTAATGCCACAGCACTCTACCCAGAGTGATAGCTTGAGACTGTGTCAAAAAAAAAAGTTCCTTTAGGGACAGAACCTATTATCTTAGCCTACCTGTGTGGAAGGAATATGTGTGATCTTTCTTTATGGATCTTCCAAGCCCATGAGTTCTGAATCTTCTTCACATAGGTCTGTAATAATCCATCCATCCTTTCTAAAATTTTAACTCAAGCCTGTAATCCTAGTGCTTTGAGAGGCTGAGAGGTGGGAGGATCCCTTGAGTTCAGGAATTGGAGACCAGCCTGAGCAAGAGTGAGTCCCCATCTCTACAAAAAATAGGAAAGTTAGCCAGCTGTTTTGGTGGGTGCCTGTAGTCACAGATACTCATGATTGCTTGAGCCCAGGAGTTTGAGGTTGCTGTGAGCTAGGCTGATGTCATCACTCCCTAGCCTGGGAAAACAGAGTTAAAACTCTGTCTCAAAAAAAAAATTTATAAGAAGAAAATTTTTTTTTCTGTTTTTGAGACAGAATCTCACTTTGAGGCCCATGGTAGAGGGCTATGGTATCATAGCTCACAGCAACCTCAAACTCTTGGGTTCAAGTGATCCTCTTGCCTCAGCCTCCAGAGTAGCTGGGACTACAGGCCCAGTGCCACAATGCCCAGATATTTTTAGAGACAGAGTCTTGATCTTGCTCAGGCTGGTCTCAAACTCGTGAGCTCAGGCAATCTACCTGCCTTGGCCTCCCAGGCTTATAGGCGTGAGCCACCATGCCTGGCCTTATAAAAATTTTTTAACTCAGTTTGTTTATGATCAGCAGTACTATTTATGAAATGATTAGCTGAAGTAAGGGGTTAAATTGTGGCTGAGGAAGAGAATAAAGTTAGCTGGCCTGCAAGGGATTGGATTCACCCTGTTTGCCTTATCAGCACTTGCTCAAACCAACTGAGCTAACTAGCTGACTCCTCCCCCCATATGTAATTATGTTACAGTTTTGTTTATCTATAAAGGAAATAAGAAGGCAGTTTACCTAGCTAGAATGTTTTCAGTAGTATTATATGGTTATAAATTATGTACATAGTAATGACCTTTAAGCACAGAGGTCAAAAAGATCAAATTTTGATTGGCCTGATTTTGGTATTATGTCCACTTTATTGTATTTTTAAATCTGAAAACTGGTTTCTGCATCTGGATTTTCAATTAAAAATTTCCCTAAC
>CAUYPK010041508.1:0-18925 GCA_963574355.1 Loris lydekkerianus
GTCAACCTAAGACAGGGATCAAACCATTGATGTTTGTATCCCCATGACGGGTAAGACTGAAACTGCAAGAGCAGGCAACCTAAGACAGGGGCTATGTTCTTCCGCCATACAAAAAACAAAAGAGGGAATTGTTGGGCCCTCCCATGTGCCTGAGGCCTAGTGCAACTTCCAGAACCTGACCAGAAGTAGATCCATTGATCTACTTCCTCGTAGCAATGACTCAGCAAGGCCTGGCCTGAAACTGTCTCTACCTAGATACAGCCAACGTGGTACCATACCATTGGCCCAACCCTGTCACGCACCTCATCCCCCGCCTTCTTTCCCCGCCCCTTCCCCACGCTCTATATAAGCGGCTGCTTGATGCAATAAAGTTGAGTTCCTGCTTAAAAAAAAAAAAAAAAAAAAAAAAAAGAAATCAGAAAGGAAGAGCAAAGAGAGGGAAGGAAGGAGGGGAGTGGGGCTTTGGTGTGTGCCACACCTTTTGGGCACAAGACACAATTGTAAGAGGGACTTTACCTAAAAAATGCAATCAGTGTAACCTGGTTTATTGTATTCTCAATGAATCCCCAACAATAAAAAATAAAGAAATAAAAAAAAAAAAGATTTTCCTGTTTGTCTATCCATGTTTATGTGTTTTGCTCTGCCTCTTACAGTCAGGTGATGATTTTAATGCACAATTTGACAAATTTTTGCAATGTTTTTGTCAGTTCTGCTTGTTATTGGCCACCCTGACCTCTCTTCCTCAGTAATGCTTTATCTGCTCTCAGAAAAATGATTAATCCATTCGTACACTGCCATTGTCTTCATGACCTTATCCCCATCAACTTGGACTAATATGTCACTAATTTCACTTCTACTCTTCCCAAGCTTAACAAGAAATTTAATGTTTGTTAATTACTAAAGTTCAAGCTCTGACATTGTCATGACAGCACACAAAAACATGCAACAATAATAATTACCACCACTCAGTAAGACACCACCACACATCAACACAAACACTGCAAAGAGACACTGATATACCAACATTATGAAATCTCATTGAGTTGTTTGTACAGTCCTGCCAATGTAAATGCACAGTGGCAAGTTCACCAACTTAACTGCAAGACCTGGTACATACAACATTGGAACAATATCTTTTAATAATTGAATATAAAAATCGTATCCAATTCTTATGAAATCCTTGATAGAGTTTACTTTTTAAGCATAAGACGTGAAATGAAAAGTAGAGGTCCATCAGGAAGAATAGGAGTTCACTCCTATATACATTTATTTTCTGAGAGCATTTCCAATAACTTTGGTAAAACTAAAATGAATGGAAAAAGGAGAAAGCAAAGTGCTTCTCATGACCAAGGATAAAATGGAAGTTGAAGGGGAAGAAAGTGGTGATAAAAGTGAGGGAGCATAGTCAAGAAATGAAATGAGAGTTGAAAAGCCAGTAAGGCAAACTTGGTGTAAAAGAAGAATGAAACTGAAGTATCGATAGGTAGGTAGATGATAGATAGATAGATAGATAGATAGATAGAATGAATGAGAGAGAGATAGTAGAAAGATATCTGGAAAACTACAGTCATTCTAATCAGACAGTAGCAATGAAACAATAAAAGGAAGCCAACAGATAATTAGAGATTCTTCAATTTTGTAAGATATTTTTGAGGAAAATAATTGGGGGAATAAAAATAAAATAAACATGGAAAAATTTTAAGAGAATAATATTTAAATTCATATATTCAACTAATATCAGATAGCTACTTTGTATAGGCATTTTGGTAAACTTTGTCCAAACCAGCAAACGAAGACCTATTTGCTGAAGGAATAAGCAATTATAACATAATGGCATGGCTGCTTCATAAGGACATAGACCATGGGCAGTGTGAGAGCTTAGGAGAAAGCGTGGCAAAGTTTGCTAAGAAGGCAACAGATGAGGTAGCCTTCATTCAGAGACTGCCAAGGTAAGTAAGCATTTATAAAATAAAATGACAGAAATCTGATGAGTGGGAATCATTTATGAGATATGATAGGCCCTTCAAGGACTCTGGCTGATTACTGCAGCGGTACAGGATGGAGATTAAAGCAGGTGCATGACCACCTCTAGTCTTCTTGTGCCTGAGGAGTTCTAGATTTTTCATGCTGGAGGTGAAAAGAAGCAAGTGGGTAAATTCTGAGTCATAGAGTGACTTAATAAAATTTTCTATAAAATATTACTTGATTAAAGTATGAAGAAAGAATGAGTTATGGAAATATTAAATGCAGAGACATTATTAAAAAGATAATTGAAACATCACAGGTGAGGAATTATAAAAAGCCTTAACTGTGGCTATGGTAATGGACTAGAAAAAGAGGAGATAAATATTTAAGGCACAAAGTTAATAAGACTTACTGATTCTGATTCTTTTATTTATGAATTTTAGTTGTGCCCATAATCCCTTTGCCCTCAGAGCACCCAAGCTGCATTGACCATTTGCTCTGATACTACACGTAATTAATAATATCCCCTATGTGAAAGCTAATGTGAAAAAAGAAACTATTGAGAAGCACTGATCATTCTTCCTTATGCTTTCTGAAAAGATTTCAATAATAAAAATATTGTAGTCCCTAACAGGTAGATATTTTATTAAAAAGAAAATCAATTATTTTTAATTATAGTAAGGAAAATGTTATTTCAACACAACACATTTCTGTTATCTCTAGACATGGCAGAAGAGAGAGATGCCCAACTACTACCTCCTTGCTCACAGACTAGAAATCTGTTTTGAACTCATAATGCTGTATGTTGCCATAAGCACCTAACTATGCATCCAGAATGGTCTTTAGAGCAATATCCTTAGTAAAGTATCCCAAGAATGGAAAAGCAAGTATCCGATGTATTCAATACTAATATGAAAGCAGTCTATGAATAACTGCATGCCCACAGGAGAGAAAAACATGATTAAAATCAAGTGAGCATAGGGAGGAGAAGAGAGGAACGTTGGTGTGGTCTCACCTAATGGGTGTCATATGAGGGCAATCCTGGGTGAAGAGCTCACCTACAACATTACCTATTAGACCCAAACAGTGTAACATAATCATTTGTACCCTCAATTTAATCCAAAATAAAAATTAAAAAAACTTAAAAGAAAATAATTATCTCTAGAAACTGGTAAGATAGTAGTACACATAGGAAGAGGGGCCCCTTCCTTTATGAATTTAAATGTAGTGGGAGAGACGAATGCAATGCAAGTATTCACAAGAATAAGTGTGCAAAGAGAATCAAGGAAAAATGAAGACACCATAAGGCCTTGTAATGAAAAGATTCTGGTACAGGATTTGGGGAATAGGAGGGAGCTGAATGGAACTGGTCAGAAATAGAGTGGGCTAGATGGCTATTTTACATGAAGAAGTACATACAATATCATTGAAGTCCTTTAGATATTGACAAAAGACCAACATGTTTGGAGGCAAGAAAGGATGGGATAGACCCATGGCATGGCTCTACCCCTTGCTGTAGTGAAAGCAGAGGGAAGGGAGGGTGTTGCAAACCTGTTAGGATTTTGAGTTTGTGCTTAGGCAATGGAAGAGGCTGGAAGAGTGTTGAGCAGTGGAGAGATCTGCTAAATCAAAAGATTCTGCACAGCTAAGGACACAAGTAAAGCAAAAAGGCAACATTCAGAATGGGAAAAGATATTTGTAGAGTATCAATCTGACAAAGGGTTCATAACTAGAATCTACAGAGAACTCAAATTAATCAACAGAAAAGAGTAAACAATCCCATCTACCTCTGGGCAAGAGATATGAACAGAACCTTTTCTGACAAAGACAGAGTAATGGTGAACAAACATTTGAAAAAATACTCATCATCCCTAATCATCAGAGAAATGCAAATCAAAATGAATCTGAGAAATCACCTAATCCCAGTGAGAATAGCCCACGTCACAAAGTCTCGAAGCTGCAGATGCTGGAAAGAAGGCAACCATCCCTGCCGGTGGGACTGCAAACAAATGCAATCCTCAAAGAACTCAAATTAGACATCCCATTTGATCCTGCCATCCCATTACTAGGCATTTACCCAGAAGAAAAAAAGATCCTTTTATCATAAGGACATTTCCACTAGACTGTTTATTGCAGCTAATGTATAATTGCCAAATTGTGGAAACAACCTAAATGTCCACCAACCCGGAAATTGATTAGCAGTATATGTATACCATGGAATAGTATTCAGCCACCAAGAAAGGTGGAGACTTTACGTATTTGTATTAACCTGGATGGAGATGGAGCACATTTTTCTTAGGAAAGCATCACGAGAATGGGGAGGCAAGAATCCAAACTAATCAATTCTAATACAAAGACAGTAGATGAGCTAACATAGGGACTAGGTAGGAGAATGAGGGAGTGGGGAGAGGGGAGGAGAGAAGGGGATGGTGGTTGTGGTATATGACATACCCCTTGGGGGCAGGATATGATCACAGGAAGGGAATTTACCTAACAATTGCAATCATTATAACCTGATTCTTTGTACCCCCAAAGCAAAAATAAAATAAAATAAATAAAAAGTACTATACTGAGAAAAAAATTAATATTTAGCACCAACTGCCTTCAATTGCCTCTCCCTTTTGTCTAATTCTAGAATGGTAAAATCTGTAATTGAGTATAATTGTGGAGAATAAAGTGGGGGAAATATAACCTCAAACCTTTCCTCTGGGCTCTTGCTGCTTAATTTGGAAACCCAGTAGTGATCCCTCAGTTCTGAGCAAGCACGCTTTTAATAAATACAGCACATATTTATGAAGATATCTATTTAATTATTGAGAGTAAATAAAACTGTAAATATCACAAATATGAATATCTGCAGGTTTAGAAACAGTGTAATTTGAGGCAAGAAAGGGTCTAAAGTTTTTAAGCAATTTTTTAAAGCTTTGTGTTGATTCAATTGATGTGTGCGCTCATGTGTGTTTGTGAATTTAACCACAAGAAAACAAATGAGTAGCTGTACCATTGGTTCAATTCTACCTCTCAAACTAAGCAATATGCTACACTCCCATTGGGTGTTTTAATGGTGAGACATGACAGATGACTCATCAACTTTTAAGGAAATATAGTTCATTCTGTTTCTTTGTTAATGCATAGTTTGGAGCGAGGGATAAGAGCCTATATTTCGTAATTATAGGCTGAACTTCTGGACTTTCAGTACAGAGAGCATTAAACTTAAATTAGGCAATGGTAACCTCCTGATTTTGATACTTTACTTCACTTTCTTATTTGTTCCCTGAAGCTATCTGCTGCTTAGAGTCCAAATCTAAGTGTGGCAATGAGAATTTGCCTTTTTTTCATGATGATGCACATTCAATCTTTGGCGTTTTGTAAAGAAAGCAGAAATGAGAAGAAATTGTCAATGAGGAAAATGTGTAGTATCTTTTTGTAGTTTATAATGATAGCAATGGGCAAATTATTGAGATACCAAGGACTATAATAATTTCATTTGAAAATGACTAATGAAATGACAAAATAACAAAAATATCTACCTGAATGAATTTTTAAACCACAGAGGTCATCATCTCAATCATATTTTCTATATCACATCTTATTAAGCTCTCAAATAACCCAATATACCCTTTTTAACTTACAATGCTTTGCAGTGAAGTTATCTCTCCCTTGTCTTGGACCGATGATCTATTTGTTACTTTCATAAAATTAAGTTTTCCATACTCTCCGTATATTTTTTCTAATTCCTACATAGAACTGTGCTTAAATGTCTGGAATCTCAGATGGCTCTCTCTCCCTAGCTAGGTAATTTTTCCACCAATACAACAACAGATTGAGTAAACAGATGGGCCATGTTTAGAAGATGGCATTATTTTGAAAGGGACAATCATTTCTTTAGACATCAATGGGGTGTTAATGGCATTTCTTAAACTTTTCTTGATATTATTTTTCACTATAAATTAGCATGTATTTTGTTTCTATCAGTCACAAGTTTCTTTGTAAGGCAGTCATGCATAAAATCTTTCCCAGCTGTTAAAATCACTGTTTACACATTTTTCCTTATATATCCAAAATGGGTGTTAAGAAGCATGAGCATTATTTGGTTATTTTGTTCTAGGTTTCTTTTCATTGCCTGTTTGTTTTAGTATCATTTGTGATTTGAATTAATGTGCTTATGAACCACCATGTTCAGACCAAAAATGAAAGTATTAAAATTCTTCTGGGGTACTTGAAACTGAATGCAAATTAATGCCGATAAAGCAGGGCCATGATGTTTTTCCAAAAGGGATTGACAGAATATTTCTACTTAAGGGAAGTGGCAGCAGCAGATTGATCATAAAGGGAGATTTAGCACTTCCTTAAAAAGAATCCCTTAAAGCCTTAACTTAATCTACTGTATAGCTGCAGTAAAGAAAGATAACAGTGTGGTGGGTGAAATTATTTTTTAAAAGCACTTAAATTGAAAAGGAAATGACTATAGGAGATAATCTTCCATTTTATCACCGTGAAACTTTAGAGACAGTAATGAACATAACAAGTGTGAAATATCTTTAATGTATTAACAGAAGGAGTACTGCAGAGTGCAAATTCCTTCTTAGAATTTCCACAGTTTAAAACGTAATCTATATCCCCACAGTAGCTGCATTCCTGAGAACGTCTGATATTATTACTGTACACGTGGGTAACAGAGTTTCAAGAAGCTTGTCCTAATCTCTATTTCCACATGCAGAGAAGTTTATGAGATCTGAGAAATGCCCCCCCAGAAGGGATGGAAGAAAGCTACTGAAGCAGCAACGCCCATTCATGTGGTTTGAAATCCTACCTGGCAATGTTGTTTGCAATTGTGACATACTTTATATTCTTCCAGCAAAATCTCATTGCATTCATGGTTTTTATAGGTATTGCAGTAATATAAATTTTCACTATTTCATTCATACTTTGGAGGCAATGACAGGGAAGAAGGTTAGACTATATGGAACCAAAGAAGCATGACCTTGATTCACTGCCCTTCTGAAACACATTTATCAATGTTATATGGTCAACTCTCGCATACTGAGTTTTAAGCACTGCAGCAATCTGAAGATACGAGGGTACTATTGAAGACACTTGGCAAAACAAAAATTCTTACTTTCTTTGGAAATATCAATACATGTACTTTTCTACGTGAATGAATGAGCTATTTTTTCTATGCTTATAGGCTTATATGCTGTGACATTTCATGCTAGAATCTGAAAATCCTTTCCTCATATACATCTCCACCACTAGTTTAATTATTGTTGCAAACTATGAACTCTAATATACTCTATGTATGTGTACTTCTGAGAGTGGAAGATTTTGGTAAAATGTATTTCCAAAACTCTATCTTTCCTATTACTTGTTTTATAACAAATAACTACAAAGGACACTGTGTAGTTAGTAGTAGAGGACTGTCTTAATTATTTCCAAAACTAGACATGATCATTCATCTAGAAGCACAAAGGACAATGGAATTTTCCAGGCCAATAACTAGAACATCCCAAACCTCAAGACAATAGACATTTTCTTAGAGCCCTTCTGAAGAGCAATCAGGACAATTTTAAGGGGGCTCATCGTACTTACCAAGCATGTACCTTGAAATATTTATAGAGTAGTCTATCCTTAAAAAAAAAAAAAAAAATTGTAAAGCAGGCATGATTTTATGCATAATTTAACTCCCTTCCTGGAAATACTTGTGTTTATCTAAAAAGATTAATTGCAGGAAATATCTTTAGGTCCCAGTGCCACTAGGAAACACTTTATCCAACAGCCATGCTTGGATGAAAACAGTAGTAAAAAAAGTAATATTTACAACTATTAAGAAACAAACTACCTGTTCCAAGTAATTAAAGTAATTTGAAGAATCTAATAAACTGTTGGGGCATTGTGAATGGAGAAATGTATAAAAATAGGGGAAATTTCCTCCATCATATATGTTGAGGGCAGTTCAGAAACTTCTTTGATAGTTTTTTAAATAGAAAAAGTTGCAAGCCTCAAAAAATCATGAATAGCAAGTAAAATTAAATTGTGCTTCCATAGTTCCTCTTGAAATATAGCTACTTTTACTTAAATATAAAAGTAGAACAGATGTCGTACAGAGAGAACTGGACATAAAGCCTGTCTCCTCTGGACAGGACTCCCTTTGGTTTAATTTTCTGTATGCTTAAAAAAATGACCAAGTGTGACAGTGGAGCTTTAATAGGAGGAAGGGGGAAAGGGAGGGGAGGGAGGGGAGAGGGGGGCAGAGAGAGGGTGATTGGTGGGATTACACCTGCGATGCATCTTACAGGGGTATATGTGAAAATTAGTAAATGTAGAATGTAAATGTCTTAACACAATAACTAAGAAAATGCCAGGAAGGCTATGTTAACCGGTATGATGAAAAAGTGTCAAACGGTCTATGAAACCAGTGTATTATATGATGCCCCATGGTCGCATTAATGTACACAGCTATGATTTAATAATAAAAAAAAAGAAAAGAAAAAGAAGCACATCCTAGCTATAGTACTAGCTATTCTAGTACTTGGCTAGTTTCTTCTTTATGTTGAGGTCTGAAGTGATAGTCCCAATACGTTATGGAAATAGCTCCTGAAAATTCCTAACTTTACTTTTACACAACAGGGATTATGCTATAAAAGTGTGAATGGTCAGAGACAAATCACAGGAAGCCAAAACAGTCACAGGAGGCACATAAATTTATATTCTGCATTAAATTGGTATTTTGGGGATGGAGTTTATACCTATCATCACCTCAGTTTTCTCTACTGATTTCAAGTCCACTTTTCAAATGTTGATTTGAATATCAAGGTGAGGTCCCTTTAAATTCATTGTATTTGGGGTACTTTGAACAGAAAATATTAATGGCTTAAGCTCGTAACAAAATAAGTTTCTGCATTTTGAAAGCAGAAGAGCAATTTTCTAACATCGTTACTGAATCTTGTTGATACATAAGGTGTCACATCATTAACTCTAAGAAGCCTGAATTTTAAGAGTAACCTGCACTAAGACCAACAAAAATCAAAGCCAAAAGAAGAGTGAATAAGTATATTTGATGACGCTCAGCAATGTCTATTAGCAAAATAGGGCTATTCCCAAAGAATGTGAAGTTTCTTTGTGCAAACATTATTCCCTGGCTGGAAATCCAATTCAGATCTGTAAGTACAAATTAGTGTATAATTGAAAGGATGCCAAACTAAAGGCAGTTCTAAATTTGGACAGACTAATCAAAGAAGAAATCTTTGGGAATGAAGGTTGTTTAAGCCAAAAGTTAAAAGGAAGATTCATTGTTAAAATGTGAACTATTTTTTACATATTCACACAAATATTTCTTTTTTTTTTTTAATTTTATTTTTTTTTTATTATAGATAAAAATATGCACCATAGATGTGGCCCAAACCATTACATCCCTCCACCCAAACCACCCCCCTCCCTTCCCCTTCCTTGATCCTTTCCCCATAGTCTTGTGGTATAGTTGGGTTATAGCCTTCATGTGAAAGCTATAGTTTTCTTTCCATCTAAAGCAGGCTTTTTCAATCTTGACACAACATTTGGGCATTATTAACAATTCCTTGCTATAATGGAAGCTGTCATGTGCATTGTAGGCTGTCTAGCAGCATCCTTGGCCTCTACCTACTGCATACCAATAGCACAACCCTCTCCACCACAAGTTGCAGCAAATAAAATGTCTCCTGACATTGCCAAGTATTCCTTGGGATTGGGGCAAGATCGTCCTTTTCCTTCCAATGAGAACAATAGATCAAAATGAATTATTGTAGAAAAATCTTCCATTTGACACTATTTCATCAACTAGTTTAGTGATAATAGCTAAAATTTAAATGTGCTAATTATTTTGCTTGTATCTTATATAATTCTCACAGTTCTATAATTAGAAACTTATATTATCAATTCTTTAAAAACATTTAATTTTATTTTATTAAATAAATGAAGGAATGTATTATATCATTAGGCAGATGAAGAAACTGTGGCTTAGAGGGGTTAAGAAACTTGTCCAGGGTAATACTGGTAGGAATGGATAGAATGAAAAATTAAATCTAGTTTTACTTTCAAATCCCCTGGATATAACCATTACATAACCATATTTTGGTACAGTCTTGACTTGTCATGGAAAAAAAAAAAAGATACTACAAAGTGACATAATAGCTAATTATAATGCTAAGATTTAAATATCTAAGATAGAACAAGTCAAAAATGTATATTCTCATACTATTGTACTTCTGGTAGAATTGCAATCTAATACAATCTCTATGGAAGGAAGTATGGAGAATCCTCAAAAAACTAAAAGTTTAACTCCATTTGATCCTGCAATCCCATTACTAGGTATCTATTGAGAAGAAAAAAAATAATTTTAACACTAGAATGTTTATTTCATCAGAATTCACAATTGCCAAGATGTGGAAACAACCCAAGTGCCCATCAGCCCATGAATGGATTAACCAACTGTGTTATATGTATACCAAGGAGCATTATTCAGCTATAAGAAAAGATGAAGACTTTACATCTTTTGTATTTACCTACATGGAGTTGAAACACATTCTTCTTAGTAAAGTTTCACAAGAATACAAAAAACAGTATCCAAGGTACTAAATATTATTATGAAACCAATATATACACAACTATACACCCTCACAAAAGAAAAACACAAGTATATTCTAGTGAGGGGGAGGAGAAGAGGGAAAGGAGAAAGGGGAGGATGGAGGGTGACTGGCGGGATTCTCACCTAATGCGCACAATGTGAGGGTATTCAGCACATCCCTTGGTGAAGGGCTCAACTACAACCTGAACTTTACCTTACAAATGAAAACAATGTGACCTAAACATTTGTACTGGATTAAGATAAATATACAAAAATAAATTATATTTCTATATGCTAACAATGAACCAAAATTAAAGATGCAATGTTGTTTCTAATTACCCCCAAAGGCATAAATCTAACAGACATGTATAAAACATTATGCTAGAAATATGCAATGCTGAGGAAAGAAATCAAAGATTTAAATAAATGAAGAAACATACTGAGTTCATAGAACGAAGATTCAATAGCAAAATTTCAATTTTCCTCAAATTGGTATATAGGTTAAACACAATTCTTATCAAGATCCCAACAAGATTTTTTTTATGTAGTTATAGACAACATTATTTGAAAATTTATATAGAAAGGAAAAAGAAGAATAACAGTTTTAGAACAATTTTGATATTATTCTGATAATAAAATGGAAAGAACCAGCCAATGTGACTTCAAGAATTTATTTTCAAAACAATCTCTCAGAATATGCTGTTCCACCATAATTACACAGTATATTTTGTGGAACATAATATTAGGGAAAGCATATGTGAAATTTCATGGCTAGAAGGAAATTAATTTACATGATGGAAAAAGTAAAATGGATATAATTATTTCAAAAAAATGATTAACAAAGCAGATTTATATTATACTAGATAAGATTTGTCTGGACCTTTAAAAATGGTGACTCTGACATTCAGAGGATTAAAGCAACATGGGACGTTCTAGCTAATTCTTCAGGGGGCAGATAGTATGGTTCTTTAGTTTATGGACTTGGAACCACAATATGGCTTTTTTCCCTATCTATGGCATATTTCTTTCTTGTCTGCTTGTCACTTTCCCCTATCGTCTGTGTAGGGCTGAAGGAAGTCCTTTTGGGCAACTTTGGGAAAAACAGACTTGAGAAAAATGACTGCAAGGTGTATGTGCTATTTACAATGACTCACTAAGTATCAACAAACAGCCTTTTGCTCTAAAAGGAAATTAGCAAGTAAAGAGTCATTTAAATGAGAGGAAATTAAATGATGGTGTGTCCTTTTAGTACATTAAAGTACATTTAGTACATTAACGTTTTCTTTTTCTAGTAAAGTTGTCCACAGAAATAAAATAGTTAACAGTGAGTGACTAATGATTCCAGAACAAGACCCACTGGCTTTAAACACTGAATCTATTCTTTTTTTTTTTTTTTTTTCCTTTTATTTCCCTTGGAGTCTATCACAGTATACCTACAGGGTATCCCAACAGATACTATACAAAGGGAAAATGGGAAATTGTAGCTATATGTGCCTTTATTTACAAAATTTTCATTACAAAATTTTAGACACCACTTGCTTTCCCCTCAGGTCCTATTTTTTCTTTCATTATTTTAATTGATCTCTGAAAATCTTTAAACATCCTTACAGCAAAAGAAAACTACACTCAATCCATTATGGCTTTAGTAAATTTCAACTACTGCTAAAGATATAGAATGTCTGTTTGAGCTGTGTTATTTGACCCTAGAAAATAACAATCCTATAACTACAACTTAGTCTATATAAATACACACACACCTGTGCGTATGTTAATTTTTAAAAACATTACCATCTTGCTTACTTATATTTAACTAGTATCCCTCTACAATTTGTAAAACTTTCTTGCTCTGTTTTAGCAAAACTCAGTATATGTTTAAGAAAAATTATATTTAAAAAGATCTCCATGGCCTTATCTTTTTTTTTGCCTCTGCTTGATTGACTTTATGTTGACTGATGCATTATTATAATGTGCAATTTTTAAAGAAAAAGGTTACCACAGACTATAGATACAACTCTGTTCTAACATCATTTGCAAATTTATGGCAGAGGTCATTTGTAAATTTAATACGGGTTGAACTCTTTCATCTCTTTATTGTCTCTGTAACTGTTAAAGGAAAACTGGAAAACTGAATGTAGATTTTCTGAGGCTGTAAGCCATGTATCTTTCTCACCTTCTTTTCTAGAGATTGACTACCCTTTCAAAATAGGATTTAAGTCAATTCATTATTTTTCATTATGTACTAAACATAACTAGAATATGCAAAAATATCCATCTCTTCTAGTTTTGTGTCCTTTCTTCCAAATGAAGACACACTGAGAGTTTCTGGTAACCATCTAGGGAGTAGTAATGGAAACTTTTCACATTGCTACTCAGTGAAAGAATTTGAACTTCTTGTGTGACACATCTCTTAACCCATATGAGTCATCACCTTTTTCTCAGGTTGATAAGCCAATGACAGTTATTTGCCTATCTAATTCTAGAAAGGCACAAAAAAAGTGGCTTCTAAACATCATGAAAGCTCTAGGGCTTAATAAAAAATATTCACACTGTGTTCAAAGTAGACAAGGACTAGTTTTGTCAGCTGAATGCTTACAGCTAAACATGTCACATTTGGTGGTTTCAAGTCGTGACAAATAAAAGGGAAGTCCAAACAAGCTCTCCATACTTGAAAACTTACTTATTAATGTTTTATCCTTATGGATAGAGATGAGAATGTCCACATAGAAGAGAATAAAAGGTTTTATTAAAATTCAACACAACAGCAACAACAAAAAAGTTCAACACAATCACATATGCTTCACACTACCACAAAAAGGGATAGATTTATCTGGTATATAATGCATTTCATAAGACCCCACAAATAACCTGTTTTTCTCTATTACACCGCTTTTCCTATTTGTTTACTGCTTTGCTGTATATATTTTCCATTTGTTTCTGGTCCACACTATGGAATGACCCTTCCCTTGAATAATGTTTGCTCTCATTTCCAAAACCTAGAATGTGATAAGATATTTCTCATGTGATGGTGTTATGTTATATGAAACAGTTGATCTCAAGATAAGTTTATTCAATGGCCTTAGTCTAAGGACATGAGCCTAGCCAGAGCAATTAAGTAAGAGACAGAGATAAAGGGCAAACAAATTAGCAAATGGAAGGTCAAAGTATTCCCATTTGCTGGCAATATGATTTTATGCCTTGAAAACTCTAACAATTTTTTCCAATGACTCCTAGAATTGATACATAAACTTATAAATTTCTAGGTTACAAAATTAATATATACAAATTAGTAGCATTTTTATATTCTAATAACAATCAAACTGAGAAACAAAAATCTCAGTAACATAAGAGCTACAAAAATAAACAAATAAAATACCTAGAAATATATATAACTAAGGAAGTGAATAATCTCTACAAGGAAAACTGAAAAGCACTGATGAAATAAATCATTGATGACACAAACAAATAGAAAAACATCTCATGCTCATGGATTGAAAGAATCAATATTGTGAAAATGTCCATATTACCCTGAGTGATTTATAGATTCAATGGACTTATAGCTATGATTCAAGCATTATAAAAGTAATCCATGTAACTAAAAATATATGTATCTTTTAATAGTTTGAGACTTTAAAAAAGTACACAAAAGACATTAAGAGAGATTTTTTAAAAATAGAAACACAAATGTCCAGCCGGGAAATGGAAATTAAAACTATAGTGAGACATGACCTTACATCTATTAGAATGGTCATTGTTAAAAAGTAAAAAATATCCCCCAAAAACCAATGGAGCAAGATGGCAGACTAGAGATATCTCCTTGATGACCATTCTCTGACAGGCTGGGAAAACCTGCCCTGAGTCATCACCTCTTGGGGCACAGTGAAGCTGTAGGAGACTCTAGGAGCCAACATGAGGTCTGGAGTTGAGGAGGACCAACACAGAGGGCAGGTGCTGGTTACAGGCAGAGGTTGACTGGTAGCCCTCCTATGGAGGACTGGAGGTCAGAAAGGGTTGCACTGTGGTTTTTGGTTTTGGACTTGAATGTTCTCTGGACTGCCTTGGAGGGGCTTGGATGAGTAAGAGAACTCAAGCAGCATCAGCTGCCAGTGCTTGAGTGCCAGGTGGGAGGAAGCTCCCATCAGTGTGGCTATGGAAACGCCACCATTGTGCAGGAGAAATAGTTCACAGAGTCCTAGTGCACAGCTGGTTATGGTTTGCCAGCTGAGCTCAGGCAGCCATCCTTGGGGTTTGTTATCAGGAGCACTATTTAAAAGGTCAAGATGTGCCACCTGAGAGATCTGATGAGAGTTTTGGCATCCTAATCCCATGGGAACTGACTGCTGGTAAAAGGATGAGATCCTGATTAGGAGCAAATAGGTCAGAAGAACAAGTCTCAGTTGCCTCTGAAACTGAAGACTGGCTTCTGGCCCTCAATATTATGCAGTGAAAACAGCATGTTTTCTATCTCTGAACATCACAGCAATATATTGCAATTTATATATGTGTGTGTGTACACAGTCACACCTATATTTTTTCTTTCTTTTTTTTTTTTCCCCCAATTTATTCCTCAGTTTTTTTTTTCTTTTTTTTGCTGCTATTGTTATTTCTTGTTTTGTTTTGTTTTGTTTTGGTTGGGTATGTGTTTATTTTTTCACTTTTCCTTTCTTCAACAGCAAGGGCTACTCCATTTTCATTATGGTTTTTCAGCCTCTTTTGTTCTCTATTTCATTTTTATTTCTCTCCATTTTTCTCTCCTTTGGTGATATTTTTCTACTTTTGTCATCTTATCCACATGAATTTCTCATACAACTAGGATATGCCTTTTTTCCTTCAGTTTATATATACAATTATACTTTAAATTTTGTTACCTTTGTTTTTTTAATTTTTTTTTTCTTTTCTCTGAGGATTAGGGATCATGGCATTGGTATAACTAGAATTTTATGACATTGTTCTGGCTCAAGGAGGCCATGAGCTTATCGTCTAGGATGTCCCTTTTGCTTTGGTCTTTGGAAAGATGGTATTGGTAGGTCCTCCTTGCAACATACTACTGATATTTTTCTATATTTGATAGAAATTGGGTCTTATTTTTACCCTGGTTGGTAAGGAGATCTGACTTTAAGGGACCCCACCTCGGTAGGCTCCCTAAAAGGCTCCCCAAAAGCCACCTAGGTAGGCTCCCTTGGTTGTGGGTCAAAGACCCCTGCTTAATATCACCATTTCTCCCTTTCCTTCTTTTAGTCCTTGTTCTGTCCTTTTTTCCAATTCAGTCCATTCACCCCCTTAATTTTCTATATCTTTTTCTTTCCTTTCTCTCTTCTTGCTCTTCATTCTTTGCTTCCTTTTGATCTTATACCTAAGGCCACTTATACCTAAAGGCCACTTCAGCACCTAAGCTCAGAGGCATGGAAATTTAAAATTAAGGAGGCAGTGAGAGGAAAATGTAGGGGGAAAGAAGTGAACAAGAAGAAAACATACATTTTCTTGGAGAAACAAGCAGAGAAAATCTGGCAACATGAAAACTCAGAATAATGCAAACCTTCCAAGGGATCATGAGTTACCCACTGCAGAGGAGTCCACATATATAGATTTAGTTTAAATTACAGAAAATGAATTTAAAATATGGATAGAAAAGGCAATAAAGAAAATAAATGAGAAAATGGAGAAACAGAACCAAAAAATGGATGAAAGATATGAGGTAAATACAAACAATAAGGTGGAGCTTAAGGAATTAAAGGAGTCAACCAGGGACTAAAAGATGCAGTAGAAAGTATCAATAACAGATTAGAACATGGAGAAGGATTTCAGAAATTGAGTATAAAGTTCTTTAGCTAACACAGGTAGTTAAAGAGGCATACAAAAAGAGACGGAAAGCAGAATAGTTTCTCAGAGAATTATGAGACTTCATGAAGCATTAAAATATATAAATTATAAGTAACTCTAAAGGGGAAAAAGAATGTCTCAAAGGAATAGAAGCCCTGGTGGAGACTATCATACATGAAAACTTCTCAAGTTTCACTAAAGATTCCAAAACAGTTCTTTTAAAGGCATATCAAACCCCGGGTTGTCTCAACACAAGTAAAGCATCTCTAAGATACATTGTAATGAATGTGTCCAAAGTTAAGGCAAAAGAAAATTCTGTAAGCAACCAGGAGCAAGCACCAATTGACCTACAGGGGCAGAACTATCAGGATGACAGTGGACTTTTCAGCTGAAAGTTTCCATGTCAGAAGAGAATGGGCATCTACCTTTAACATTCTTAAACAAAACAATTTTTGGCCCAGAATTATGTATCCTGCTAAACTAAGCATCAAAAATCTGTGGAGAAACCAAATCTTTTACTGACATGTAAACATTGAGGAAATTCACCACAATAATACCAGCTCTATAGGAAGTACTCAGATTTATTATACACATTAACCATCACAATAGACTACCAGTAAAGTAAACACCCAGAAACTAAAAGACAAAACCTAATTTCCACAATGGAACAAAGGATAAAAGTACTTAAAGGACTTTCACAAAATAAGATGAATAGACCTCCACACTTAACAGTTCTCTCAATTAATATAAATGGCTTGAATTCCCCACTGAAGAGGCATAGGTTGGCTGATTGGATAAAAAATACAAGCCATGTATATGTTGTCTCCAGGAAAAACACCTAATGTCAAAGGAAAAAACAAGACTCAGGGAGAAGGGTTGGAAAGCAATATTTCAGGCAAATGGAAATCAGAAGAAAGGAGGGGTTGCAAACTTATTTTCAGATATAGTAGATTTAAAGCAACTAATGTTAAGAAAGATAAAGATGACCAATTCATGCTGGTCAAGGGAATAATACAACCAGAGGATATTTCAATTCTAAATATTTGTACACTCAATTGAAAAGCTCCCAGATTTATGAAACCTACCTTAAATTGTTTGAGCAGTATGATAAAGAACCAACTTTTTCTTTCATTAACCTCTATACTATTATAGGTATTATTCTGTAATAACATAATGGCTAGTACTTTAACACCCCTCTGACAGAAATGGACAGATCCTCTAAACAGAAACTAAAGGTACAAGGAAACTAAATGGAACCCTAGAACAAATGGGCCTAATAGACATAAACAGAACTCACCATCACAAAGCTAAGGAATATACATTCTTCTCATCAGCTCATGGAACATTCTTCAAGATAGACCACATCCTAAGACACAAATTAAACCTCAAAAAAATTAAAAGAATTGAAATTATACTGTGTATCTTCTCAGACCATAAGGCAATAAAAGTGAAACTCAGCTCCAACAAAAATTTTCACTCCCGCACAAAGGCATGGAAATTAAACTACCTTATGTTGAATGACAGTTGAGTGAAGGAAGAGATAAAGGGAGGAATAGTTAAAATACTTGAACAGAACAATAATGAAGCTACAACATATCCAAAGCTGAGGGATACGGCAAAAGCAATCCTGAAAGGGAAAGTTATCATATTAGATGCCTATATCCAAAAAATAGAAAAAGAGCACATCAACAACCTAATGACTCATCTTAAGGAAATGGAAAAGGAAGAACAATCTAATCCCAAATATTGCAGAAGAAGAGAAATAACAAAAATTAAATCAGAAATAAATGGAATGCAAAACAAAAGAATCATTCAGAAAATTAATGAAACAAAAAGTTGGTTTTTTGACAAGAAAAATAAAAGTGATAAAACTTTGGCCATATTCGTGGATGTGGAGAAAAGGGAACACTTTTACACTGCTGGTGGGAATGTAAATTAATACATTCCTTTTGGAAAGATATATGGAGAACACTTAAAGATCTAAAAATAGACCTTCCATTCAATCCTATAATTCCTCTACTGGGCATATACCCAGAAGACCAAAAATCACATCACAACAAAGATATTTGCACCAGAATATTTATTGCAGCCCTATTCACAATTGCTAAATCATGGAAAAAACCAAAGTGCCCATCGATCCATGAATGGACTAATAAATTGTGGTATATGTATACCGTGGAATATTATGCAGCCTTAAAGAAAGATGCCGACTTTACCTCCTTTGTGTTTACATGGATGGAGCTGGAACATATTCTTCTTAGTAAAGTATCCCAAGAATGGAAGAAAAAGTATCCAATGTACTCACCCCTACTATGAAACTAATTTAGGATTTTCATATGAATGCTGTAACCCATTTGCAACCTAGGAATAGGGGGAGGGGGGAAAGGGAGGGGAGGGAGGAGGAGGGGGATGGAAGGAGGGGGATTGGTGAGAATACATTTGTGGTGCATCTTACAATGGTATATGTGAAACTTAGTAAATGTAGAATGTAAATGTCTCAACACAATAACTGTGAAATTGCCAGGAAGGCTATGTTAACCAGTG
>CAUYPK010041511.1:0-14820 GCA_963574355.1 Loris lydekkerianus
TGGGCGGCACCTGTGGCTCAGTGAGTAGGGTGCCAGCCCCATATACCAAGGGTGGCGGGTTCAAACCTGGCCCCGGCCAAACTGCAACAATAAAATAGCCAGGCATTGTGGTGGGCGCCTGTAGTCCCAGCCACTTGGGAGGCTGAGGCAAGAGAATCGCCTGAGCTCAGGAGTTGGAGGTTGCTGTGAGCTGTGTGATGCCACGGCACTCTACCCAGGGTGATAAAGTGAGACTCTGTCTCCAAAAAAAAAAAAAAAAAAAAAAAAAGAATATCTAAAACTATCTGTTTTCTTCCTACATGGAAGCAACATACAGTGGTCAAAAGTAAGCACAAACATTTGAATCAGACCTGGGTTCCTATTTTTCTGTATCCTCTTATTAACTGTGTGACTTGGGGCAAGTTGTTTGGTCAATTTGAGTCTTAGGTTCTTCGTATATAAAATGGAAGTGATACATAATGCCACATATTGTATGATTCCATTTATGTGAAATATCCAGAATAGGCACATTTATAGAGATACCAAGTAGATTAGTAGTTTCTAGGGGTGTGGGAAGAAGAAAATGAGGAGTGACTGCCAATGAGTGTGGTGTTTCTTTTGGGGGGATGAAAATGCTGTGGAATTAGATAATGAGGTTAGTTGTATGACTTCATGAATATACTAAAAACCACTGAATTAGACACTTAAAAGGGGTGGATTATATCTCAATAAATACATAGAATGGGAGCGATAATGCCTAACTTTACAAAGTTGTGACATTTAGAGACAATGTATGTTAAAGCAGCAGTCCCCAACATTTTTGGCACAAGGAACCAATTTCATGAAAGACAGTTTTTCCACAGAAGGGTGGGGGGCAGGAATCTGACAGGAGCCAGAGTTGAGGCAGTGATGTCAAGATCAGTGGGAGCTGGGGAGTGATTAATGGGGAGCAGTTGTAAATACAGATGAAGCTTCAGCTCCCTCATCCAGGGCTCACCTCCTGCTGTGCACCCCCCACCCCGTCACTGCCCCAGGCATTAGGGACTACAAGATTAAAGCACAGGTATAAAGTTAGTGTTAGCTGTATGTGGGTGTGTGAGTGTGTGTGTGTGTGTGTGTGTAGCTGGTGAACATTGCATTAGAAAGTTGGAACATTGGATTGAGGGAAGCATAAGAGGAGCAGAAAGATGGAATGTGGGACAGCACGGTTTTGAGCTGGAGCCAGATTTAGACTGAGGTCTTCAGGCTCCTCGTCCAGTTTTGCTTCTATTGGCTCTCCTTTGTTCTTTTCTGACCTGGGCATGGAAATACAAGATGCACTTCTGTAGCAGAAAGACTTTGTTATAAATGAGTCATAGCTCCATAGCTTGCCATGGAACCAAAATTTATTTTAGTGAGAGACTTCATCCAGTTAAATGACTGTAACAGAACACTACCTACTCAGGCTTCTCACTCTAGTACCTGCTCCCTGATGTTTAGGGCATCAGGCCCCTCTTTGCTGATCTTGCAATCTAAGGCTCCCTGGGAGGCACCTGGGAGGAAATGACCTTCTCAAGCATACGGGCTCTTTTCACCCTTCCTCTTTTTAGCCTTTCCCTTTCCTAATATTCCTTTCCTGGGATCATCTGTTTCTCATGTCACAAAGCAGCCTGCTACATGTATTAAAAAGAGTTGGAAAATTCTGCCTGCTCTTAAAAGAAAAATATACTGCCTTTAAGCTTATTATCATTTGAAATATGTTTAAAGTCATTACTGATTTTAGTATAACTAGTTTGCCACCTTTGCAGATAGTTTTTAAAGAAACCACGGCTTTTAAGTAAAACTCCAACCTGGTTTTCTTTGTTGTTTTTTTTTTGAGACAGAGTCTTACTCTGTTTTTCCAGGCTGGAGTACCATGGGATCAGCCTACCTCAGAGCAACCCTCAAACTACTGGGTTCAGGCAGCGCCTGTTGCTCCTGTAGCTCAGTGGGTAGGGCGCCAACCACATGCACCGAGGCTGGCAGTTTTGACCTGGCCAAGGGTAGCTAGACAACAATGACAACTGCAACAGAAGCATAGCTGGGCATTGTAGTGGGCACCTGTAGTCCCAGCTACTTGGGAGGCTGAGGCAAGAGAATTGCTTGAACCCAAGAGTTTCAGGTTGCTGTGAACTGTGACGCCACGGCACTCAACCCAGGGCGACAGCCTGAGATTCTGTATCAAAAATAAATAAAAAAATAAATAAACTAACTCCTGAGTTCATGCAATTCTTCTACTCAGCATCCTTCTGCCTCAGCCTCCCAACCGATCTGATGTTTAAATTTTGTTTTTCTTTCTCTACTTTTTTTCTTTCTTATTGTATCTGTTCTGTTTTCCTAGATGAAGAGAACAGGGACTCTTTCTACAATAAATGTACTTCTCAAAAACAATCTTTTGAAGGTAAAACATACTCATGTTATTAAAGTAAAGGGGAATATGAATTTTACCTTATACCTGTTGCCCAGTTCCCATAGACTCTGGTCATATAGATTATGCTTTTTTTTTTGAGACAGAGTCTCACTATGTTGCCCTTGGTAGAGAGCCGTGGAGTCACAGCTCACAGCAACCTTAAACTCTTGGGCTCAAACAATTCTTGCCTCAGCCAACCAAGTAGCTGGGACAACAGGCGCCTGCCACACGCCTGGTTATTTTTTGTTGTTGCAGTTGCCATTGTTGGTTTTTAGCTGGCCCGGGGTGGATTTGAACTTGCCAGCCTTGGTGTACGTGGCTGGCGCTGTAACCACTGTACTACTAGTGCCAAGCCTATGCTTTTTGTTTGTTTGTTTACCTTTTTTCTTTTATTTTCTTTTTCTTTCTTTTTTATATTATAGCTATGGGTATGTTTTTCTTGTCATACTGAAAAGATTATGAATGCCTAAGGGTAAAGACTGTATTTTAGGCTCAGTGCCCATATACAGTGGTTACAGTGCTGGCCACATGCACCGAGGCTGGTGGATTCGAACCTGGCCTAGGCCTGCTAAACAATGACAACTGCAACAAAAAAATAGCCAGGTGTTGTGGCGGCCCCTTGTTGTCCCAGCTCCTTGGGAGGCTGAGACAAGAGAATGGCTTACACCCAAGAGTTTGAGGTTGCTGTGAGCTGTGATGCTACGGCACTCTACCAAGGGGGACATAGTAAGAGTCTGTCTCAAGAAAAAAAAAGACTATATTTTACTCATCTTTGTATCCTTTGCATTGCCTGCCATATTGCTTTGTATGTAATGAATGGCCAAATAAATATCTGTTAAATTGTTTTATGGCTGGTAGATACTGGGATGATGTTTAAAAAGTAAATGGAATTTAATTCTTTCTTCAGAAGAATGTTTTTCCCCTCTAGAAGCGAAGGATTTTTATAGATTTACACACATTTTACTGTCTGAGCTTCTGAAAAAGAAGAATGATGTACATTTGCTGGAGTTGTATACAATACCAGCAGACTAGAGCTTCACCATGATATGGAAAGTAAATTCTTTATATTCTTTTACTTAACAAATCTTTATTTAATCCCTGACTATGCTGGGCACAGGACACAGTGATAAACTATTCTGTGCAACTAACTGAAGAGTATTAATTCCAAATTGATGTTTTGAAGGAAAGCAGAATTAGTGTTTTATCATGTCCCCTCTAGGGGATTTACTACAAATTGGTTACCTACTTAACCATTTCTTTGAGAGGGTAGGGATAGGACCTAAAGGAAGTTGTAAGATTTTTTTTTTTTTTTTTTTTTTTTTTTTGAGACAGAGTCTCACTCTGTCATCCTGGGTAGAGTTCTAGGGCTTCTCCCTAGAACTCAAGTGATCCTCCTGCCTCCTCCTGGCTCAAGTGATCCTCCTGCCTCAGCTTTCCAAGTAGCTGGGACTACAGGTGCCTGCCACAACACCTGGCTAATTTTTTCTATTTCTAGTAGAGATGGGGTCTCGCTCTTGCTCAGGCCAGTCTCGAACTCCTGAGCACAACAATCCACCCACCTCAGCTTCCCAGGAGTGAGCCAGCATGCCTGGCCGGGAAGTTGTAAGATTAAATGGCATTGGCCGGGTACAGTGGCACCCATAATCCTAGCATTCTGGGAGGCCGAGGCAGGTGGATTGCCTGAGCTCATGGGTTAGAGACCAGCCTGAGCAAGAGTGAGACCCCTGTTTCTAAAAATAGCCAGGCACCTATAGTTCTAGCTACTCAGGAAGCTGAGGCAAGAGCATCACTTGAGCCCAAGAGTTTGAGGTTGCTGTGAACTATGATGCCATAGCACTCTACTGAGGGTGAAGTGAGACTCTGTCTCAAAAAAAAAAAAAATTAAATGACATTGATAAAGTAGGAGTTGAGATGCACTACTTACTTTGTGACACAGTACAGGAAAATTAGTCCTATTTCTCTCTCTCTCTTTTTTTTGCAGTTTTTTTTTTTTTTTTTTTTTTTGGCCGGGGCTGGGTTTGAACCCACCACCTCTGGTATATGGGGCCGGCGCCCTACTCCTTTGAGCCACAGATGCTGCCCCTATTTCTCTCTTTGATGGAATAATCATAATCTTGTTTGTATGGTTCAAATGAAGAATGCATTCATAAATATTGTTAGAGCTTCTTTCATTTCCGTGTCATTCTTAGACGTTCCTCACAGAGAAACCAGTAGGAAAAGTATGCGAAGTGTGGGCAGGTGTGTTTTTTTTTTGGTAACAGTTGTAAGACCTAAGGTTAATTTGCTCCTTCTTATAGGAAACTAGTCAACCTCTAAGGATGGTGGGTTTTGCTTTGTATGTGGTCCAGGGGAATCTGAGCAGTGTCCTTCATAACGAACAGTACAGAGGGTGAGCCCTTGTGGAAGGTATACGTTTTCTTTCTTACCTCCTAGAGATCTTGAGTAGAGTACGCTGGATGTCTAGTCTCAGTATAGGCCATTCCAAGGCTTGATGATTGATTCAGATCCTTGCCAGATTACATGTTTTGTAATTGTGGGATTCTGAACCTTGATACCTGAACAGAGGAGAACAGATGCAGCAGTGTTGGAGATACATGTCTTATTGTTGAGGTATAAATCAGGCTCCCTGAGAAAGGCCCCTTATACATAATGTTTCTCCAAGGCCCAAACCAAAACTGAAGGGAAGTTGGTCAGAGCATGGGGAGTCATTAAGTATCCCCTGTGGGCCCTGGTTTGAAGTGCCTATCACATGTGTACGATTTTTCTGTTTTCTTTATCAGGCCGTGTGACCGGTTTGGATGTATTCCCCAGCTATGTGCCACATGGCTGTGGGAACCTTTTGACCACTACTTTCTTTGGAATTGGGCTTTATAATGTGCTTCCGTTCCCTGGAGTGGTATTCTCTGGGCAGGAAGATGGGAAGTAGGACTTGAGGATTGTTTTGCTTTTCACTTGTCTAACTAATGATGCATCAGAATTGTCACAAAGAATGATGTCTAGGTTATGTAATGTATTAATAAAAGCCTTTGATTTTTAAAACACATACTTCTTTGTATAAAGCACTTTTTACCCCTAAAGTGTATAGATTTAGCCTTATCAGTTTAAGAGCCTTAAGTGCTGGACAAATTTCAGTTTAATTTTTTTTTTTAATCTTTTTCAGTTTCTATAATGGGGTGAGAATTTCCTAGGATTTTTTTTTTTTAATCAAGCCAAACTCACCAGAGCAATGATTAAGGCTGTGTCTCAAATGCAGCTGGAAGACTAGTTTGAATAAAAGTTCTCTCTATTTAGGGCAGCATCTGTGGCTCAGTTAGTAGGGCCCCGGCCCCATATACCGAGGATGGTGGGTTTGAACCTGGCCCCAGCCAAACTGCAACAAAAAATAGCCAGGTGTTGTGGCGTGCGTCTGTAGTCCCAGCTACTCAAGAAGGGGAGGCAAGAGAATCGCCTAAGCCCAGGAGCTGGAGGTTGCTGTAACCTGTGACGCCACGGCGCTCTACCAAGGGTGACAGAGTGAGACGCGGGCTCTAAAAAATTTTTTTTAAAAAGGTCTCTCTATTCTAATTAGAGATACAGTGACAGAACCAATATGAAGTTTACCTTTTAGGACTATTCCATACAATATACTGTAGCCTTAGCTTTTAGTATTATAGAGATACATAGGTGCCAGTGGAATGTGGCGGGAACAGCTAGTAGGAGAAAAGTCATTCTTATTTTTAGCAGAAAAGAACCCCACTGGGGAAACCCGTTTGTTTTCCCTGATTGAACAACTGGCCTGTTCAGTGCTGGTTCTTGTACCATGGAGGGGAATGGAGAAGTTCTGCTCAGCTTGGGAAAAGTGGTGTGCTGGTAGAGGATAAATGTGGTTAATGTGTGATAACAGCAGGGCATTGTCTACCTCTCCCTGCTGATCAAACAGAAGGGGCCACATGGGCAGTGTAAAGTCAGGCTTCCTCTTGTGGTTTCTTGTTAGTGAACTTGATGGTTATAGGTAGCTTCATCAGAGTGTCCTGCACTGGACCATTATGTTGGTCTATACTGCTTAGCCTGGTAGATTTGGATTATAAATCTCATCCTAAACTACTTACTTAGATTAGTGCCTTGAACTCTTTAGACTCTGAATGGGCAACAGTAAAACCAACACAGGAAGACTGATGAGATAGTAGGTAATGTGAAGAGCATGTATGAGGACGATGAAGAGACCGTTATTGTTCAAATCTTTTTATCCTTGTATTTGGTGTATTTTTTTTTTCCGGGCTGTATTTTCTTATCAAGTAAAATTCTTGCTCTTGACCTCTCCTCTGAGATCAAGAGTTAGTTATGTTTTGCTGGGTGTCCCTTTGCATCATTAAAAAAAATTTTTTTTTAAATACAAGAAACATACATGTTGCCACAGCAGTACAAAGATATCTCAAACCTGCTTCATGCAGATATCCCTGTTGTTAAAATGTTTTGATGCATTTGCTCTATACCCAGTCTCCCACCCCATGTAGATTATGTCTAGAGTTTTCCGAAACCTTTGGAGAGCAGAATGTAAAATGATTGTCTCATCTTTCCTCTCCTCTAAATACTCCAGTGCACATTTCTTCCATACAAGGCTATGCTTCTACATTTCAAGCGTACAGTTCTCCAAATTAGGAAATTAACATTGATTCTACCTTCTCATCCACAGACCCCATTCAAGTTTTGCCAACTGCTCCCAACAATGTCTCTTTTTCTTTTATCACGGGATATGTGATGTCAGCCCATCCCTAGAGATGTTTTTTCCACCTAAGTTCACAATTTTTCTGTTTGCAATTGATTAGTCTTTTGTGGGGAGGTATTCTGAGATTTCAGTGATACCCTCAAAGAAACTTGCTTCCACTAGATTCAGCTAGCATTCATTAATAATTCCTACTGCCTTGGGTTTTCTTTATCTATTGTTCCTTCTGTAATTATTAGTTGGTATTCTGCTGTAAAGAAGAGCTTTCCTTTTTGCTTGTTTATTTATATCAGTGTGGACTTGTGAATTTTTTCAATGGATTAGACTCTCTTCCTATCATTTTTTGTTTATGCTTAAATTGTCCTCAGTTTTGTCAGTGAGTCACCCTTCAAGCTGGTTCCTGTGTCCTTTCAACACATTCCTGTCTTTGGATCATTCTTAATTCTTATAAACTGTTACTGCTTTCCAAATGATGGAGACTAAGCCCTCTGTGAAGCACAGGCCTTCAAGGAACCACTTGTATCTTTGTATTCCATATGTTACAGCCTCAACAGAAATGCAGCATGACCAGTCTCAGGAGCACTTTCATCCAGAAAGGAACTTGTCAGCAGGCTGCTGGATGAGTTCCCCTCATTTCACATGGCTCCCAAGGGGTATAAACCTCTAGGACAGGAATTTTCAACCAGTGTTGCTGTGAGAGGATCATGGGTGTGTCCAGAAAAATTTTAAAGAACATTAATTAAATTATTATTACTATTTTTTTTTTTTTTTTTTTTTTTTTTGAGACAGCATCTTATTTTGTCAGCCTCAGTATATTGCTGTGGCGTTGTAGCTCACAACAACCTCAAACATTTAGGCTGAAGTGATTTTTTTGCCTCAACCTCCCCAGTAGCTAGAATTATAGGCACCATACACCTGGCTGGCTTTAGAGATGGAATCTCACTCTTGTATATGCTGGTCTCTAATTCCTGAGCTTGGGCAGTCCCACCTTGGCCTCCCAGAGAGCTAGGATTATAGGCATGAGCCACCAAGCCTGGAAAATTATTATTATTGTTATTTTTTTTTTTTTTCTGTTTTTGGCTGGGGCTGGGTTTGAACCTGCCACCTCAGGCATATGGGGCCGTCGCCCTACTCCTTTGAGCCACAGGCACCGCTGTGGAAAATTATTTGTGAAAGAAGTTCAAAACAGTGTGTGTGTGTGTGTGTGTGTGTGTGTGTGTGTATGTTTGAGATGGTCTCACTTTGTCACCCTCAGTAGAGTCCTGTGGTGTCATAACTCACAGCAACCTCAAACTCTTGGGCTCAAGTGATTCTCTTGTCTCAGACTCCCAAGTAGCTGATACTACAGGTGCCTGCCACAATTCCTGGCTATTTTTAAAGACAGAGGTCTCACTCTTACATAGGCTGGTCTTGAACTCCTGAGTATGGACAATCTACCCACCTTGGCCTTCCAGAGTACTAGGATTATAGGCATGAGTCACTGTACCCAGCTGTATTCTTCTTTTTACTTTTTCTTTTGATCAACATAATTTGTGCCACAGAAGCTTAACTATAGGTTCAAGTGTGCTGTGAGATAAAAAAAGTTTGAAAAATACTGCTCTAGTGAGGCTTTCTGCCTCATCCCAGGTGCTGGTACTAACAGATTCTTAAAAACTGTTACAGAGATCTTAATATGGCCACAAGATAGAATAACTTAGAGCAGGCGTCCTCAAACTTTTTAAACAGGGGGCCAGTTCACTGTCCCTCAGACCGTTGGAGGGCCGGACTATAATTAAAAAAAAAACAAAAACAAAACTATGAACAAATTCCTATGCACACTGCACATATCTTATTTTGAAGTAAAAAACAAAATGGGAACAAATACAATTCATACCGCTTCATGTGGCCCGTGGGCCGCAGTTTGTGGATGCCTGACTTAGAGACACTTCTGGCTGGGCATGGTGGCTCATGCCTGTAATTCTAGTGCTCTGGGAGGCTGAGGCAGGTGGATTGCCTGAGCTCAGAGGTTTGAGACCAGCCTGAGCCAGAGTAAGACCTCATCTCTACCAAAAAAGTCGGGCATTGTGGCGGGCACCTGTAGTCCCAGACAGTTGGGAGGCTTGAGGGCAAGAGAATCGCTAAAGGAAGAAAATAAAATAAAAAAGAAAATTTAAAAAAACTTCAAACTCAGATGATTAGAAGCCAGTTGAAAGCAAAATTTAAAAAAAAAAAGGGGGGGGGCGGTGCCTGTGGCTCAAAGGAGTAGGGCACCGGCCCCATATGCTAGAGGTGGCCGGTTCAAACCCAGCCCCTGAAAAAACAAACAAACAAACAAAACCTTAGAGATACTTCTGCCAGCTTAACTTCCTAGGTTCTAACGAGAGCTTTAGCTATATAAGTGCGTTTCTGACTCTAATCACCAGAAAACATCCCCTTCAGCCAAAATACCTTATACCACTTGGTCCTGAAGATTCTGAAACCCAGACTCATCAAGCACATGTTTTCCTTAAAATGAGGGTGCCTCCTGTGTTATTCAGAGTCTTTTAAATTTAGCTAAAGGTCAGGGAGCTTGTTTGGGAATAAAAGAAATATTTCTTGGCTAGAATTCTTTCTGTCAGCTCCTGGAGTTTTTGTAGTTCAGTACATTAAAGCTTGCAGTAGGAAGATGTGGAACATTACTTTTTCAATTTGGGATTTGTCCTTTTTTCTCATTTGGCATATATAGTTAATAAGAAACAAAACATCATTACACAAATGCATATTTGTGTCACTGGTTGCTTCACTTAACTGTTAGATCCTTTGTATTTCATTTGCTTTTAGCGAAAAATGTAAGGAGGCTTGCCATAAAAGCACATATTATGGCTGGGCATGGTGGCTCATGCCTATAATTTTAGCACTCTGGGAGGCTGAGGTGTGAGGATCACTTGAGGCCAGGAGTTCAAGATCAGTCTGAGCCTAGAGTGAGACTTGGTTTCTATAAAAAATAGGCATGGTGATGTGTGCCTATACTTCTAGCTACTCAGAAAGCTAAGACAGGAGCATTGCTTGAGCCCAGGAATTTGAGGTTGCAGTGAGTTATGATGATACAACTGCACTCTAGCCCAGGCCACCAAAAAAAAAAAAAAAAAAAAGAAAGAAACAAAGGAAATAAAGCATGTATAACATATAGGGAAGTTCAATGTTAAAAGCAAGATTTTAAAAAATACTGAATGAAGGAAGGAGATACTTGGGTACCAGGAACTAGTATTGCAGTAGTAACTCTGTTGAGACCTGAATTAACTTTGAAGCCTTGTCAAGCTTAAGAGTTGCAGTAGTATAATAAAGCAAAGGTACGGCATTGCATTTCACTTACTCCATGTAGTGCCTTCCTTATGCTGGCCATAGACTGCTCCTTACTGTGGCCTTCACTCACCTCTCAGTAGATATTTTGTTGTGGGGGCACAAAAGTGTGATAGCTTTTCTCTCACCCACTGGAAGGGTTACAGGTGAGACTTCCTATAAGACAGGTTAACAAGAGAAAAGCATACCAAATTTATTTAATCAAAGTTTTAGGTGATACAGGAGCCTTTAGAAAGGAAGACCTGAAGACCCAGGGGAACCGGCTGTTTTTATGCTTAGGTTTGATAAAGAATAGACAGATTGGACAGAAGGGTATGATCTGCTGTCAGTAGACTGAGAAACCCAGCTCAAGTTCTTTCTAGCCCCAGGGAATGAGAGTCTTCAAGTTATTTTTCTAGGTTTTACAGCTAGCTTTGGGGAAGAGGAATTCTGGTATCTATTGCCTTAGGGGAGAACAATTCTGATTTCAACATCTTGCTAAGGGGGAGAAAGAGGAGGGGGACAGGAGGGTAAGAGAAGGTCAGAGAGAGAGACCTTGCTTCTGAGACCTTCCAATTTCCTTTAGTTCAAAGTACTCAGCATGCCAAAGTGCCATACTTTGGGGTGTCATTTTCTGAGCTCCAAAATTGGGATGGAAAACAAACAAGAAGAGAAATGCATTGATTCAAATCCATTACCATTATTTCAGAAACAACTTAAATAAAGTTTCCATCCTGAAGGGGCACTAGCCACATAAACAGGTCATTGGCATTTCTTCCTTCCCATCGTCCCTCTTTAGAATAGTTTTAACTTCAAACCCAAAAGGCAATACACACTGACTATTAAGTGAAGCATTAAGAAATTCTCTGAAAAACACTTACTGTTTTAGAAAAGGGACTTTAAAGGGGCGTCGCCTTTGGCTAAAAGTAGTAGTGTGCTGGCTCCATATACCGGAGTTAGCAGGTTCAAACCTGGCCCCGGCAAAAAACTGCAAAAAAAAAAAAAAAAAAAAAAAAAAAAGAAAGAAAAAAAAAGTAGGTAGTTGATAGAATAACGATAACATTATTTGACAGTGTGCACTTGCTAATGGTAATACTGTATTTTTCTCTCCAGGCTTTTTTTTCCTCATGGTTTGGGACACCTTTCATAGAGACTGCATCAGTCTGGTTTACAATTACTAAATTGTATTTGGCCCCAGGTTGGGAAACAGTGTGGTCTTGGGAGCTTTGTTTGCTACTGAGTATTAACCTGACCGCCTGAGAACTAGATACAGCTCCTGCACAGCTCCGTGGTTCACATTTTGGCTGTTTGGATAAATGGAGAAACCTGGGCTATTTCTTGGTTTGATATGGTTTTATGAGCTTCATTTCTTCATCTATCTGAATATTTTCTTCTTATTATCATTTTTTTGTAGAGACAGGAAGTTGCTATTTTGCCCAGGTGATCCCAAACTCCTGGTCTCAAGTGATCCTCCTGCCTCCGTCGTCTCCCAAAGTGCTGAGATTACAGGCATGAACCACCATGCCTAGCCCCATTTCCTCATCTATAAATGGAGATAATAATGGTCCTTGTCTGGTAGAATTTGAGCATTAAATGAGATGAGGCAAATAAAGTTTTGGGGGTTTTTTTGAGACAGAATCTCAAGCTGTTGCCCTGGGTAGAGTCGTATGGTGTCATAGCTCTCAGCAACCTACAATTCTTGGGCTTAAGTGATCCTCTTGCCTCAGGTTTTTTTTTTCCTTTCTATTTTAGTAGAGACAGGGTCTCACTTTTGCTCAGTCTGGTCTTGAACTCATGAGCTCAAGCACTCCATCTGTCTCAGCCTCCCAGAGTGCTAGGATTCCAGGCGTGAGCCATGGTGCCCTGTGAGGCAGATAAATTGATCAATACATAGAAAGGGTTCAGTAAGTGTTATCTAAAACAAACAAAAATGGGTTGATACTTTAGTTGCTCTTCTCCTCCTTCTAGCTTAAAAACCTTTCTTTAAAAGTAACACCAAGTAAAACAATCTGTATTTAAGGACAACTACCAAGAGAAAAAGAAAACGCCGCGGTTTGCCCTTAAAAACAATTTGATATGAGATTTCTTCCAGCCGGAGCTGGCAGGGTTAATGGGCAGCAGCTGAGAAGAAGCCTTGCTGTTACCTTCTGGCAGCTCATATGCAGATGCTGTTGTATTAATTACAAAAGAAAACCTGATTAATTCGGAAGTCCTTTAACTGTCAGTGAGGCAGCTGCTCCTGCTCTGAAGCCAGTTTTGTTCTTTGCTCCTGCTGTCAGTCTATGGCTTTTAATCTGTTCTGTAGAGAACCAGGAGGACTGCCCTGTGGGTGGTCAGAGTCCCCGGTGAGTTCAGTCAACTTTCTGATCTGCAGTTTTGGTAGTCCAGAGGAGCTTGTATAATTAAATTCACATAGAATTTAAAACAAAGTAAAAACAACCAACTCAACCACTTATACCCCCTCACATCATTATTTTTTTCAACAGTTAAAACCTGGTGGTAATTTTAGAACTGGAAAGTGATCTAATGCAATTCTCCAGTTTATAGATGAGAAATTCAAGACTCAGATCAAGTGGATTGTCAAGGTCACAGAGCTAGTCAGTAGCAAACCTGAGGTCAGAAAATCTGCCTTCCATGCTGCTCACATTACTGAGCAGTGCATCCAGAGAATCAAGGAGTAAAGCCACCTACTTTTGGCTTCATTTCTCTCAATGCCCTTGTTCCATCTTCTAGACATGTTGGAGATCAAGGAAAAGGCTAAAAATTTGTGGGAGAGCAAAGGGCCTGAATAGCAATACGTTGAAAAACAGAGATCATGATGTCCATATTAAAGACCTTTCTTCAGGCTCACTGCCTGTAGCTCAGTGGTTAGGGCACCAGCCACATACACTGGAGCTAGCTCAAACCCAGCTCAGGCCTGCCAAACAACAATGCCAACTATAACCAAAAAATAGCTGGGCTCAAGCGGAGACTATGGAAGTTAAATTTTACAAAGTGAATGGAGGAAGTCCTATTCTTTTGTCCATATTTATTCTCCATGATGAGTTGAAGGAAGTTTTTATTTTTTTATTTCAAGTTAATGTGAGGATATAAACTAGGTTACAATGCTTGCATTTGTTAGGTAGCGTCCCTCTTGTAGTTACGTCCTGCACCCAAGAGGTGTGCCATATACCCTTATATTGTGCCCATTAAGTGGGAGCACCCCAATCCCTCTCCTTCCTCTCCTCTCCCCCTCATTTCCCCTCCCCCCATCTTGAATTTGAATTGAGTTTTTCTCTCACGTGGGTGTGCATTAGATCTTCTACTGGCTTCATATTAGTATTGAATACATTGGATACTTATTTTTACATTCTTGTGATACTTTACAAAGAAGAATATGGGCAGCACCTGTAGCTCAGTGGGTAGGGTGGCCAGCCACATACACCAAGGCTGACGGATTGAAACCCAGCCTGGGCCTGCTAAAAAACAATGACAACTGCAACAACAACGACAAAAAAAAAAAAAAAAAAAAATAGCCGGGTGTTGTGGCTGGCGCCCTAGTCCCAGCTATCTGGGAGGCTGAGGCAAGAGAATAGCTTAAGCCAAGAGTTTGAGGTGTTGCTGTGAGCTGTGACGCCACCGCACTCTACCCAGGGCGACATAGTGAGTCTCTGTCTCAAAAAAAAAGAAGAATGTGTTTCAGCTCCATGCATGGAATGTACAATACCATGGAATACTTACTATTCAGCCATAAAAGAAGGCAGTTTTTAGGAATGATGATTGCTCTTAAGCTATTAATCATGATATTGGACTTTTTGAAATACTTAGATTTGCTTGTAGTTTTCTGTAGACAATTCTCCAAAATAAATGGATCCTTAAATAAACAAATATATAACATTAAGCCTTACTGTGTGTCAGTTGTTGTATTGGGTATTGAGAATACAGAGAGAAACTGGATGGTTCTTCTTGCTTTTGATAGTTATTTATTTGACAGATAATTAGAATAAACAGTGGTAAGTGTTGTATCGTTGAGAATCTGTTATGACCAGACTCCAGACTAGCCTATTGCTACTTGTGAAGTGGCCACACAAGCAATTGGCTATGTCTCCTTCCTTTTAGATTGTAGATCGAAGATCAATCTGCTGTTTCTCCCTTGTGCATCGTGAGTGCCTTGCACAGAATTAGCAGAATTAGGCACTCAGTTAATGCTTTTTGATTTTTCTTTTCTTTTTTTTTCCTTCTTTAATTTTTATTTATTTATTTATTTTATTATTAAATCATAGCTGTGTACATTAATGCAATCATGGGGCACCATACACTGGTTTTATAGACCGTTTGACACATTTTCATCACACTGGTTAACATAGCCTTCCTGGCATTTTCTTAGTTACTGTGTTAAGACATTTACATTCTACATTTACTAAGTTTCACATAT
>CAUYPK010041512.1:0-27849 GCA_963574355.1 Loris lydekkerianus
GATATTTGCAGGTTATGTCTCTGACAAAGGTTTAATAACAAGAATCCACAGAGAACTCAAATGTATTACCAAGAAAAGAATAAGTGATCCCATCTCAGGGTGGGCAAAGGACTTGAAGAGAAACTTCTCTAAAGAAGACAGATGCACAATCTCAGACACATGAAAAAATGTTCATCATCCTTAATCATCAGAGAAATGCAAATCAAAACTACCTTGGGATATCACCTAACCCCAGTGAGATTAGCCCACATCACAAAATCCCAAAACCAGAGGTGTTGGTGTGGATGTGGAGAAAAGGGCACACTTCTACACTGCTGGTGGGAATGCCCACTAATACATTCCTTTTAGAAAGATGTTTGGAGATCACATAGGGATCTAAAAATAAACCTGCCAATCAATCCTATAATTCCTCTACTAGGTATATATCCAGAAGACCAAAAATCACACTTTAATAAAGATATTTGCACCAGAATGTTTACTGCAGCCCAATTCATAATTGCTAAGTCATGGAAGAAGCCCAAGTGCCTATCAACCCATGAATGGATTAATAATATTATGCAGCCTTAAATAAGATGGAGACTTTACCTCTTTTATGTTTACATGGATGGAGCTAGAACATATTTGTCTTAGCAAAATATCTCAAGAATGGAATAAAAGTATCAAATGTACTCGGCCCTACTATGAAACCAATTTATAAGCAACTACACTTCCATATGAAAGCTATAACCCAACTCCAGCCCAAGATGAGGGGAAAGAGGAGAGGGAGGGGAGGGGAGGGGGGAGGATGGGTGGTGGGAGGGTATTGGTGGGACCACACCTACGGTGTATCTTCCAAGGGTACATGTTAAATCTACTAAGTGTAGAATATGTCTGAACACAGTAAGAAAATGTAGTGAAGGCTATGTTAACCAGTTTGATGAAAGTATTTCAAATTGTATATAAAACCAGCACATTGTACCCCATAATTGCATTAATTTGCAGAGCTATGATTTAATTGAAAAAGTTAACGTTTAACAATGTAATAATACTGAAACAACACAAAAGCAGGCTTTACTCTATCCAGTGCTACTTCCCCCCAGAGTCTGTTGAGATAAACGTCCTCCCCGTCAGGAGGACCCCTTCACCAGGTCACCAGGGAAGGGCTGTGAGCAAAGGCTGGGGCCGAGCCTGGCTCCGCCTGCTGCGTCAGCTCCTCAGACTCCGCCTTGCAGCCTGCGTCTCTGGATTCGCTTCCTGTAACTGGTTTTGTTCTGCTGGTTTTTAATCTCGCTGTTTTTTGTGTCAGTTTAATTATGGGAGGAGCTGGAGTCTAAGTCTTAACTAAGTAACAAGGGATTAGCCTGTGGCATTTGAAGGGAAGGATGGAGGCCTGTCCTTTTGTTTTCTTTCTTTTTTTTTTTTTTTTCATTAAATCATAGCTATGTACATTGGTATGATCATGGGGCATCATACGCTAGTTTCACAGACTGGTTGACACGTTTATATCACACTGATTAACATAGCCTTCCTGGCAATTTCACAGTTATTGTGTTAAGACATTTACATTCCACATTTACTAAGTTTCACATATACCCTTGTAAGATGCACCACAAGAATACACTTGTCCTTTTGTTTTCATTTTTTCTTCTCTATCAAGTGTTCTGTAGCTTTTCTTAGGTGCAAATGTAATAGATTACCACTCAAGTCGGATGACTGAGCCTTGTTGTTTTGAAGGGTTTATTGGGTTGTATAGCTCTGTTTTCTTTTCTCTGGCAAAGTTGTCCTACCTTTGCCTGAAGACCATAGTGTCTGGGGTTATTGGGAGCCTTTATTGCTTGCATTTAGTTTAAATTAACATTGGCAGCAAAGCCATCAGTAGAAACTGCAAGTTTCAGTCCTCCTGGGAGCTGATGTTAAATGTTAATGTTTCACTTAATTGAAGCATTCTGTGATCTGAGCATTTAACCGGTTAGAGTACGTTTATTATATAACAAAGCAGAAGGAAAAAGGGGAAAAGGCCTGCACTGCTGTAAGCCATCTCTGTTAGATGTTTACCGAGAACTTGCCCTTGACAAAAAATAATAATAATAATAATAATAATAATGCAAAATGGGTGAAGTTTGTCAAAACGTTATCGTCAGCTGATTGTCATCACAATGTGCAAATAGTTTGCTTCCCTTCCAGGGTCAGGTTTGTTATGAGGCTTACCTGGCCAGCAACAGGCAGAGCCCATGAGAGCACCTGCCTTGGGCACTGTGGGCAGCTGGAGATCTCACCTTGAAAGGAGATGATCAGAATTTAAAGTGTGAATTTCCTAGGGCATTTTGATTTTCTTGTGGGGGACAGAGTTTTGCATGGAGGCACTTTGGGCTGGGAATCAGAAGGCCATGGTTGTTGGCTACCTTTATCATTAACAGATCTCTGCCAGAGCCAAATAACTTACCCCCGGTAAGAGGAGAGGCGGGAAAGGTCGTCCTAAGGACCTGCTTAGCTCTACAGTTCCAGAGATCATACGTGCTCCATGAATGGCCAGTGATGTGCCATCACTAATAGTTAAAAACAAAAACTTCAGAGCCCATCACATCACACTTCCCGTGCCTACTCATACCAGGAATGAATCCCTGTCCTCTCAGGGTCATTAGTTACCATATAATAAAATGCATTCAAATTTTCTTGAATGATGATTAATCACATATTAAATTTTAAAATATTGCAATCTGTTTCCCTTCAGTGTTTTGTGGGAAACATATGTACCTACACAATGTTTGTCATTTTAACTGTCCATAGGTGTCCACCTCAGTGGCGTTAGCACACTCTCACTGCCAGATGACCATCACCACTGTCTCTACCTAGGACCTTTCTGTCACCCCCAGCAACTCTGTCCTCATTAACACCAGCACCCGCTCCTCCCAGTGCCTGGAGATAATCTCTCTTCTGCCTCTCTCTTCTCTGAATTGCACACACAACACTCAGCTACAGTTCCAAGAGGTGTTGGACGAGAGGGTGGGCTGCCATCTCCCTGGATGATTTAGGGACAGCACATCCCTGAGGCCCTTGATTTGGCTTTTTTCTATCACCTCACTGAATAGCGTACTCACCCTTGTGCTTGGGGAGGCCCTGTGCCTCACAGGACAGCCAGCTGTCCCCAGCACTGGGACAGGCTCTGTCTGGAAGCCTCGGGTTTGTATCAGAAACCTCTCAGCAGACCCGCCTGGGATCAGACTCAATTTCCCCAACACTGGTAGCTCCAAACACTCACAGCAAGCCCTGGTGGGTGTGGAAGACGTGATTGTCAGCTCCACCCCCTAGACCAGTGGTTCTCAACCTTCCTAATGCCACAACGCTTTAATACAGTTCCCGTGTGTCACGACCCACAGGTTGAGAACCACTGCCTTAGATTCAACAAGTGTAAAGTCAGGTCTAGGAATCCGCCTCCTAAAATCCGATTTCTGTGCTACCAGCATCTTTTCAAAATTGAATGCTGTCTGTTTGTTGTGCAAAAATAGTCCACAATTTGAATTTATGAACATAAGAAAATTCCAAAGCCTCCCTTTGTTTTTGGTTGAAAGAACAGACCAGCACTGGAAAGAGTCTGAAAATGCCAACACACGGTGTTGAGGGTTTGAGAGATGGTGGGGATGGGGAAAAGTCTTCCTTCTATGGGATTCAGAGGTGAGCAGATACCTCACCACCACCACCACCCCCAGAGGGCACGAGAGCCACGTCCTCAAGCTCCAGGTGGCTCTTTCATCTAGTCGAGAGTTCAACTAAGTCAATAGATACAAACAGGAGACAGAAACAAGCTCAGACAGATGGAACTGGGCCTCCACTTATTTGAGAGGAGGCCTCAATGTTGGCCTTGAGGTAAGCAGAGACAGGGAACATTCTGGAATGTTAGAGGAAAGATGCCATTTCATTTGAAGGAAAGATGCCATTTCATTTGAAGGAAGCAAAGACCTCAATTCCCTAATATTATTGTATCAAGTTAAAAATCTATAACCTTTAGCAAAGTAAAAACACAGCTGCAGGTTGGAGAGAAGAAACTCTTTCCAAAGTACCTCCACAGGCCACTGGTGCCAAGCGCCGTCCACAGGCCTTCACCACGCCCAGCACCAAGTGTTTGGAAGGTGTCTGCTGTACAGGAAGGCGTCTCTGATGGAATGTGTTTGCTTTGGGCTGTTGAGAAGCCTCACTGACTTAGCCAATGACCCAAAGATCAGCTCATCAAGCCTGGATATTTCTGGAGGATCCAGCACTTTGCGTTTAGTACAGAGAAGAAAAGAACGAACCCAGCTGGGAGGACAGAGTGGCAGAGAGGTGGGCTCTTCATTCCCACCTGGGTCCCTCTGTCCAGCCCACAGCCCACACTGCAAGTGGAATAATGTCCTTTGAGAATACAAAATATATTTTTGGTAATGTCTGTCTTGTGCAGCTAAGGATCCTGGAGCCATGGTGCCCAAGGTTCCACCTGCCACTGTCTCCATCTTGTGAGGAGCAGTGAGCCTTCAGAGGCGTGCAGTCTGACCATGGACATGGGTCAAATCAGATGGTCAGCAGTGCAGGAACTCCCAGTAAGAAGGTGTTGCTGCCCCAAAGACAGGCAGCTGTGGGCTTCCCCCACTGTTATCGTCCCTGGCTCCTGGATTGCATGTGTCTCTGTTACTCGGGTTTTTGTTACTAGTGTATAAATAAGCAAGACCTGCCCCACACCCTTCCTCCCAAGAAATAGCAAATTACTCTTAATTAGGATAAGACTCAAGAGAAACCCCAGAGTCCGAGCTGATGGAAGACAGGATAGAGAAAGAAGGTTTAAGAAAACAGGGGAAGACAAAGGCTCTCCAGGCAATCAGCAGGTGGTGCACTTCTTTTCATGGGGGATAAAAACAACTTGACCCAGAGAGACTGAAGGAAAGAAGGAGGAGGGGCTACCTAACTGACCAGTCCAGTGCCAGCCCGTGAGCTTCCGACCAGGGCCCAAGCGAAGTGAGCAGGACTGTGCTTCTGTCTGACTCCTGACTTGGTCTGCTCACCCGGCAGTTGCCCATGGGGCTAGCTGCTGCATCCTTCAGCTCTTTGCCCCATGTGGCTGTTACAGAGCTGCCAGAAGGTCCCAGAACTGTCTCACTCCAAAATTATATCCTATGGGAAAATAATGTCCACTTTTTTTATAGAGCAAAAAGGATCTTGTCCTACCCCCAGCTCCTGTGGAGCAGAAGCTCAGTAGAGGTCCTTTGGGTGGGAATCGGCTTACAAGAAGCTGAATCAGAGGTCTTTCAGACTGGCCTGCAGGCTGCAGGGAGCTGGTCCCCTCCCTCCCCGTGCACTTGGAGCATGGCCTCCCCAGACACAGCTTCCACTCTGTCTCTTTGGACACTGATGCCTCTTGAATGTCACTGCCAGGGTGCGGAGTGGAGCCTTAGGCATCATCTAGTGTAACTCTCACTGTGTTTGTATTACTGTCATATACCCCTATAATTTATTGGTATAGAATTCAAAACTCAAGGAGTTTCTGCCGTGCTCAGAGCCAGGCATTCCGGGAGGACGGGGCTGCGGCCCAGCCTCTCTCCCTGAGGGCCCTGGCTGTGGACTCCTCCCATGCCTGCGCCTACAAAATGCATTACCCCACTTTGACTTTTCTTAATTATGTGATCTCAGTTCTGTTATCATCCCCACTTCACAGGTGAGGGGACTCACACTCAGAACATGTTGGTAACTGGCCCAAGTTTACCCAGGGTCGGGTGACAGAGCATCCGCGCTGTGTCCACGATCCCACCATCTGCTGTCTCTGTGCTGTTTCCTTCAGGTCAACTTCAGCCTGATGTCATCACCTCTTGGCCCCTTGCCCCGAGCAATGACATAAGCAGAATCTAGGTTTGATGGCTACTTAAATCTTCCTAATTATGAATACATGCAAAGACCAATAGGGAGTCATGGTGATTAAAGAATGTCCACTCACATAGCACTGGGGAGTCCTCACCTGCCACCAGGGACACACAAGCACACTTGTAGAAAGTCTGACCCGGGGACCAGGAAGTTAATAGCGAGTGCTGCGGATCAGACTCCCAGAAGAGCCCAGTAGCCTTCTGGGGTGGAACTGACAGCAGAGGCCATGGCATCAGGAAGCACTTCGCTGTGAGTGTTTGTGTGCAGAAATATGGCCTGCAGGTGTGTGGACACAAGTGACACCTACCTAGAAAGTGGGTTGCATGTGCCCACTACACACCGGATCACTTGGCAGAAAGGCAGTGAGTCCAAGTGTCAGGTACTAAGGCATCAGCACTTTTGAAAAGGCCCTAGGTAATTTCTAAGTGGAACCAGATTTGCAAGTCATGTGCCCAAGGCAGTTGTCAAGTGCCATGCTCCCTGGGAACACTCGAAGAATCTGCTATAGCTTTGTCAAACCACAGACTCAAAGCCCCAAAGACTGACACAGGAGAGTGTGTGACAGGCAGCCGGGCAATCCTGATGCAGGGGGCTGGTCTGAGGACTGCCCCCAGGAGGCTTTGCCTCACCCCCAGCTCCCAGGCCTTGCATTGACTCCTGGCACATCCTCAGGACCTGTGCTCAGTATTTTTAACTGTAGGAAAATCTAAAAAGAATTCAGCAACCCAGTCGAAATATGGGAAGACTCTTCCTCAGACATTCACTAGAGGGCCGCAGGCACATGGAGAGTGTATGGTCAGCACTGACTGGTGGCCGTGCGGCTTCTGAATGCCATGCATTGAAATGTCAGCCCCCTTTTCTCCTAACTCTGGTCAAAAATTCGTCTCAAAGGGAAAACATGCTATGATTCCTCAAATGATTTTGGGATTTTCAAAACCAGAATATGTATTTAGAGGCCTTTGTGGAGACCACCAAATTTCACCGCACAGAACTGGGAATCAGGGTGGGAGGATCTCAACGTAACCCATGTTCCGTGTTTCAAGGGGGTGTTCGCCCTGAGTGCTCTCTGCCCGACAGGGGAGGCTGTGGAAAGCAGTTCCAAGTATCCTCTGGGCACTTAGAGCAGCTTCTCTGTTTATTATGCTTCCTTCCAAACCTTCATTTGCATTTTTGTTTGTGCATCCAGGACTGGACTAAATTCCAACAGCAGGTGGTGCTTCTCTGTTACCCGGGGGGACTCCTTCCCGTTTAGGGCTCAGGAGAAGCAGCGGTCTCCCAGCAGAGGCCTGTCAAGATAGCCTCAAACTTCCAATAGATGCCATTTGAAGATCCCCTGCACTTTTCTTTGGAATACCCTGTGCGTGCTTGCTCCAGCGGGCATGTACTACAATTGGAAGGCCCTGTGCTTTAAAACCTTCTAAGATTGCAGGAAATGTATGGGCATCCCTAGATGGAAAAAAAAAAAAAAAAAAAAAAAAACCCTAGTTGTAGAACTGAGAAGTGAAACCTCACCTCAATTGCTATCCCTACATTTTCAAGAATTCTCTTTTTTCTCTAGTAATAGCCGACTGTGGACCTGAATTTTAAAATTGTTCCCATCCTCATGTCTTCCCTATCTAGAGAGTTGTATGTTTGATGCTTTTTTGTAGCAGCTATCATGTGATTTGGAAGCCTAAGAATATGTCTACAATGATGTTGTAAGTTCATATAACCCTACATGTAACCAGTGACCATCCTTTTCAAAATTGTTTTTAATATGTGCTTTCTAATTTTTAAGCATTAATTGTCTCTCTTCCAACTTGGGCCCTTCCATCCCCTTGTCTGGGTCTGGCTCTCAGCCCTGTGCTCACTGTTCCTGGGTCAATGATCCCCCAAACCCCCACCCAAGGCAGGTAGCACTCACACCTGTTGGCAAACAGGTCTCCCGACCCCAACATACGCGTCCACGTCGAGTCTTAGGAAAGAGGCTTGTTCCACCTCATGGCAGGGGCCGCCCATGGGGGGTGGGGCACCCACCATTAGGAGTTCCGCGATCCCTCCTGATAGACGTGCTCCACACATGTCCCCAGCACTGCTTATTTTGTCTGTTTTTAGCCTCATTTATCAGTTTCTTATTGAATTTCTTCTTTTAATAAGTCCCTTTTCCTCATTTAACTGGAAAAGTGATTTTATTGCCCTGCCACGCGGTGGGATCACTCACAGAGACGTGGTAACACGGGAGACCACATCTCCCGGCTTGTCTGGAGACGACATTATTAATAGCACCACTTTCACTTTGCCTGTGTGGGGGTAAATTATATCATGACATGCATTTGGTCACTCCAGATGAGGAAGACATCCAGAGGCTGTTGATGATATCATAGAATCACATGCCAGACTTAGCTATGGGGGAGCTCTGACGGTGCCGCTGCCCACTGCCCGCAGGCTCTGCGGCAGAGACAGAACGCTGCAGGTGTGCGTGGGGTCCCACTGGACAGGGCCCGCTAAATGTTCTGGGGTCACTGCAGGGGTGACAGTGCCAGTCCTCGCTGGTGGCTCATAAGGCTTGCTATTCTGGAATGAAGTGGCCACAGAGTTGGAAACAGGCTTGAATAGGAGCCAGAAAGGCCATCTGCACCAGATGTCCACTTCTCCCCCCTGAGAGTCCGTGTCACCCACTAGTGCAGATTTGACCAGGCTGTGAAGGTCCACTGGTCACTAATAAAGTAAAAGAAAGGCCTTGGAGGTACAAGCACAGGAGTTGGGGTGCTCGAGACGTGAGCACAGTGAGGAAACGTGTCCGTGGCAGACGTGGGACATGAAGGAGGAAGCATGGCCAGGACCTTCTGAGAAGGCAGCACACGTGGAGACATAGTGACCAGGGTGACAGCCAGATCTTCAACCACGATGTTGAGAACGAGGAGGAAACTCCAGGAAGTGGTTCTGCGGGCTCCGTGAAGGGTGCGTACACACGGGGGTCTCAGCCAGGGCGGCACTGGAGAGGTCTCTCTCAGCTGAGGTTTACCTGTTGGATTCCAGAATCTTCTCAGATTGCTTCTATCCTGATTGTCTATCTGGCCCGTGGAGGGATTTATTGCAAGGGACTTAGTGGTTAAGCTAAAATCAATCATGGTGCAGAAGTCGGGCCTTCTGATATAGAAGGGCAGTTGCTGCAGAAAAGGCCCCACCAGCTGTGATGCAGGGAACATGCCGGGTGAACCACATCTGTCTCCTGATGTTGTGTCCAGGTGACACCGAGCGTCATCAGCAGGGGCCCTCTGCTCTGCTCTGGCCTTTCTTTGTTGAGATACATTTTCATGCTCAGGGTCCCTGTGACTATTTGCAGAAAGTCTCTAGCCTTTGCCCATTGTCTGCTACAAAGCCCACTGCTAGGAACATGCAGGGAGGATTTTTCTCTCTGTGTGTGGTGCCCTGTGACTCCATCCCTCACAGAGTGTTCCCTGGTGACCGGTGGTGACCTCAGCCTCTTTCCCTGTCAGGAACTTCCCAAATCCATCAGGGCAGTCTGAAAGGCCTTGGGTATGATATTTTGAATAATAAAACTGTATTGCTTTGGATTTGTCCGATAAAAATAAAGGAGATTTTACATGCACACACACTCTCTCTCACATACACACACAATCATTCAGGAAGAATAGCAACATAAAATAATTTAGGACATCTTTTGAGCACTGAAAATATAAATAGACGTATTTATCTACTAACATTAGTATTTATGTAGTTATAACTATGTATAGCATTTAGCAAGGTAAATATACAGAGCAAACATATCCCAAGATATAAATCGAGTAGGAAAAAAGAAACTGTTGTATTCTCAAGCAGAATTAGGAATGAGTCAGCAGACAGTCTGGCAAAACAACAAAACAGAAAGGCGGGGAAGGAGGAAGGTTTGGAAACCAGGCGTCTGTGTCTCCGTGGTCTGCCAAGCACAGGACAGGGGTGTGAGGAGGTCGGGGGAAAGGCGGTGCCGGCTGGTGTGCACCCTTGCAAATTAGTTAGGAAGAAATTCTCACGGACCACTTCCTTTGTATTTCTTCTTGGCATCACTGGGACTGTTCTCACTTTTTCCCAGATGAGCCCAGAAACGTGGAAACAGCTATTTGAATTGAAGTGTGTAGTGAAGGCTGGAGGAGAGGACAAAGAATTACTCAGCTATTTCTAGATGTCAGAGATGTTTTTGAAATTGATATTTGGAGACATAGTTGGAATCACAACTAAGATTTTTACTATTCATCTCCCTGAAATAGGTGATATTTACTTTGATGCACCCAAATTTTTAACCATATCGTTTTTATACTCAGATGTTCTTCTAGCAAATCATCAGTTAAAAAAAAAAATATGTGAAGGATGCAAAGGACATAAACACTCTTATCAGTGCCTTAGACGCTGGCCACAGGAGAATGAGCTGAAGTGTGTTCGCGTTGGGTGTGGCGTCGAGGGCAGTAGAGACATGCCCGTGTCTAAGAAGAAATCTCAGATTCTACTCTCCTAAATTTAAGAAGTTCTTTTTTTTTCTATTAAATCATAGCTGTGTACATTAATGCAATCATGGGGTACAATGTGCTGGTTTTATATACAATTTGACATATTTTCATCACACTGGTTCACATAGCCTTCCTGGCATTTTCTTAGTTACTGTGTTAAGACATTTATATTCTACACTTAGTAAGTCTCACATGTACCCTTGTAAGATGCACCACAGGTGTGGTCCCACCAATCACTGTCACTCCACCCATCCTCCCCCCTCCCTTCTCCTCCCTTTCCCTTTTCCCCACATTCTTGGGCTATAATTGGGTTATAGCTTTCATATGAAAACTATAAATTAGTTTCATAGTAGGGATGAGTACAGTGGATAAAATTTAAGAAGTTTTGTGGAAGACCAGTTATTCCAGTGAGAGAGGAGGAGATGAGATGGAAATGCTGAACCCTGGGGATTTGTTAGTTGCTTTTGTATTTAACGGTGACAGTTGTGAACTTGCTATGTCTGGACCTTGCCCAGATTGTCGCACGAAATTCCATCCAGCAGTGACAGTAAGACATGCAACCAGGGGAAGAACAAGGCACATTTTGCTTATCGTGAGTTATTTCCTAATATGAACTAAACATCTTTAATTTTTATTAAATATTTTAATTTTGTCAAGTTATTGGGGGTCTGCTACAAGGTCTTTCCTTCTGAATCATTATAATAAGATTAACTTCATGAAAATGGTATAAAATAAATGGTCAGGGTATATGAAGATGTTTGCCAACTGTTGTCAGTGGATCATGGGGTGGTCGTGATCTTCTGCCCAAGAGGAGAGAAAAGCCCTCTCTAAGGAGGAATGGTTCACTCAGGCATTTTTCCATCATAATTCAACTTCAAAATCAGGACTGATAAATCACTGGACCGTCAGCCATAGGAGTGAGGACGGCAACCCAATAGAAGTCAGAAGTTTTAGCAAGATATTGGGTCTTTCAATGGAAAAAAATGGATTCAGAGACAAATTCTGTTAGGCCTATAAAGAAGAACTGATACCTATGATACAAAAGTTATTCCAGGAATAAGGAATCCTCCGTGACTCATTTTACAAAGCCAATATCACCTTGATACAAAAGCCAGAAAAAGATACAACAACAAAAGAAAATTACAGACAGATACCCCTCATGAAAATCCTCAGCAAAATACTACCAAATGGAATTCTACAACACATGAGAAGGATAATTCACCATGATCAAGTGGGTTTCATCCCAGGGATGCAAGCATGGTTCAACATACACCAATTAATAAATCTGATTCTCCACATGAACAGAAGCAAAAATAAGGAGCAAAAATATAGGATCCTCTCAATATAGGCAGAAAAAGCATTCTATAAAATCCAGCACCCTTTCATGATAAAAACCCTCATCAAATTAGGCATAGAAGGGGCACACCTCAAAATTTTAAAAGTCATATATGACAAACACACAGCCAACATAATACTGAATGGGGGGCTCATTGCCTATAGCTCAGTGATTAGGGCACTGTCCACATGCACCGGGGCTGGTGGGTTCAAACCTGGCCAGGGCCTGCTAAAAAACAATGGCAACAATGGCAAAAAAAAAAAGTAGCCAGGCATTTTGGCAGACACCTGTGGTCCCAGCTACTGGGAGGCTGAGGCAAGAGAATTGCTTAAGCTCAAGAGTTTGGGGTTGCTGTGAGCTGTGATGCCACGGCACTCTACCATGGGCTACATAGTGAGACTCTGTCTCAAAAAAATAAATACTGAATGGGGAACAGTTTAAAGCATTCCCTAGAAGAACTGGCACAAGGCAAGGATGCCCACTGTCACCACTTCTACTCAATATAGTATTTGAAGTCCTCGCCATAGCAGTCAGGCAAGAGAAAGAAAGAAAACACATTCAAAACAGTAAAGAGGGGGTCAGCCATCCCTGTTTGCTGTTATGATCCTGTATCTAGAAAACCCTAAAGACTCCACCAAAAGAGGCCTAGAATTGATAAGTAAATTCAGGAAAGTCTCAGGTTATAAAATCAATGTACACAAATCTAGCATTTCTAGCATTTCTATATAATAATAATCAATCTGAGAGCAGAATCAAAGACTCAGTGCCATTCACAATAGCTACAAAGGAAATAAAATACCTAGGAATATACTTAATCAAGGATGTGAGAGATCTCTACAGGGAGGACTACAAGACTCTGATTAAATGAACCATCGATGACACAAGATGAAAAACACGTCATGTTCGCGGATTGGCAGATTCAGAATCATTAAAATCTGTACTGCCCAAAATGATTTACACATTCAATGCAATCCCCATCAAAATACCAACATCATATTTCATACTCTAGAAAAAGTTATCCTAGGCTTCAATTAGAACCAATAAAGAGCCCAAATAGCCAAAGAAATCTTAACAAGAATAACAAATCTAGAGACATCATGTTACCTGAATTCAAATTACACTACAAGGCTTTAGTAACCACAACATCGTGGTGCTTACGTAAAAGTAGAGACATGTTTCATACAGAATAGAGGACCCAGAAATAAAACCATCTACCTATAACCAACTGATCTTCAACAAGACAAACAACAACACTGGGGACAGGAGCCCTATTCAATAAGTGGTGATGGGAAAATTGGGTACAAAGAAATACAAAGGAATTCAAAAGACTCCTATCTCTTACCATATACAAAAATTAATTCAAGATGGAGAAAAGACTTAACTATAAGCTATGAAATCATAAAAATTCTAGAAGAAAACTTAGGAAAAACTCTTCTAGATATTGATCTAGGCAAAGAACTTATTACTAAGATCCCAATGACAAACATCAACAGTAAAAATAAATAAATGAGATTTAATTAAAATAGCTTCTACACAGCAAAGTAAATAATCAACAGAGAGAGCAGACAACCTACAGAATGGAAGAAAATATTTGCAAGTATACAAAAGACACAGGACCAATATTCAGGACCTGCAAAGCACTGAAATCAGCAAGAAAAAAACAAACTCATCAAAAAGTAGGCATCTGTTTTCTCTGGATTTAAATTAGCTATATTATTTACCTACCACTGTGTAAGAAATTACCCCAAAACTCAGTGGCTTCCAACCAACATTTACTGTCTCACAGTTACTGTGGCTCAGGAGCTCAGAGCCATCTTAGCTGAGTGGCTGTGACTAAGTGGCTCTCATGCAGCAGCTGTCACCAGGGCTACATCACCTGAAAGCCTGATCTGAGGTGAATAATCCACTCCCACGTCACCCACACGGCTGTCGGGTGAGGCCCCCATTCCTTGCTTGCTTTGGCGATCAGATGGGGCAGAGCCTGGGCTGCTTGACTGTCCTCATGACATGCAGCAGCTTCCTCAGAGCAGGTGACATTAAGGCAGGAAGGAGCCACCATAGCTTGTGTAACCTAGTCTCAGAGTCTAACACCTCCTGTTCGTTAGTCACTGGGTCCAGCCAGAGTGCAAAGGCACAGAGTTAGGCCCCCGGCAGCCTTCCTTGCCCTGACGCCTCCCCACACCCCTTCCCTCTCTCTCTCCTCCACCTGCCTCTGCTCTTGCTGTAACTGTCTTGTACCTGCCTCTGGTCTGAACAAAGGTAGGCCTTCCAGCTTGGATGGAGCTGGAGAGCATTACTCTAAGGGAAGTATCTCAGGAATGGAAAACAAACCCCGCATGTTCTCATAGTATGTGGGAGCCAAGTGGTGGGCACACAGAGGCGTAAAGCACCTCGGAAACCAAGGGATGAGGCTGGGGGTGAGGGGTGAAAACTTATGCGGCAGGTACAACGCACACTGTCCTGGTGACAGGCACTCTGTAAACCCTGACTTTAGCCTCACACAGATCATCTGTGTGACAAGAATACTTGCACCTCCTAATATTTTGAAATAAAAACTATTTTTCAAAAACAATCAGTTTTGGCTCCTCCCTTGAGTTGCTGTGAATGTAAAGTGGATGGATCATATGACAAGGTGGTCCAGCAGGGAGTTCAGACACAGGCCAGCAGCGCCATAAGCCCTAACTGTGGGGAAGCCGGCGGTCTGCCTGGCTGGTCCAGCCCACATGGGCATGTGCAGCCCCAGCACAGGGTGCCATGGTGGGTGCTCTGTGAGCAGTGACCTACTCGAGATGCAGGAGCGTATCAGGCCGGCCCCTTCTTCTCTCACATCCAGAAACCGCCCGTGGCAGGGGCGGGGGCTCCTCATCAGAATGCAGGAAGCTGCACCAGCAGCTGCACGAGTCTGCCCCTCGGCAGTGGCTCCTTTGCTCCTGAGTAGCATCTGCCCACCCGCTGCCTTCAGAGCAGGTCACCCTAAACCCCTGATCTCCTCAGGGGTCTCAAGGTCTCTGGAAGGACCAGATTATTGGGATTTATTTTTTGCATTGGATTCTTCTTCTCCAAGAATTCTAAGTTCATTGTGATTCTGTGGAAGTTACGTCAGTGGTCCCGACTAGGTAGGGAGCCGTGGTGTCCGCAGATATGACTCTGTGCTCCGCAGGCTCCTTCCCGTCACCAGCACAAGCTGAACATCCCCATTCAGCTCACTCTGCCCGGGTGTGTCTCCCTTTCCTGCGTGTCCCTCACCTGTTATCTTTAGAGAGATGGTTTTAAATGCCAGTCACAGAGCGTTTAGCCACACAGGGTGCCCACTCTTAGAAGGTACAGGCAGAGGAAAGGAATGAAATGGGATCTCATGTCAACCCTACCGAGTCACCCATCCCGTTTCGTGGGGCGGGGGGAGGTTTCTACCTAGAAAGCTGGAGGTGAGTAACACCAGTATTTCTCAAGCTGTCATCTTCTTCTGCTTTGGGGGTATCCCTCAAAGTCTATCCATTGCATTCAGGGATTGGGGTGTAATCCTGCAGCTTGAGAGTGTAAGAGAGACAGCCACGATTCAGGGATTATAGGAGTTTTGAGACAGTGTTTTGGTTTTTCCCTTGCTGCCCTGTTGAAAGCTGCACTGTGTCCCACTGTACACTGCCTCTGGCAGCGACTTCTTGTCACCTCCCCTCTCAGAAATTGAGAGAAGCACATGACATTGTCAGAGGACCAAGGGTTTGTCCAATTAAGCCCAGATTTGCTCCAGAATTCCAGCTCCCTGAAGGTACACAGTGGAACTTCCTGTGGCCCCCTTGCCGTGGTGCACAGGAACCCAGCATCGCGTGGGGCTTGCTGGCCGCAGGTCCCCAGTGACCCAGGCGTCCTCATTAGTTCTGTGCTATATTTAGTTAAGCTGGAAACCTGTGCCCCTAATTTAATTAAAACCAGGTAGCTGTGGAGATAACTTCAAGCCTCTGGCTGCCCTATAAACCACTGCAAATGCTGAAAATAAAACAAACAGGGTATGCAAATCAACTCCCTAAGTAAATAAAAGGCTCTGCCCCCAGATCTGCGGATTAGCTGCTTTAGGCCCACTGGTGTTCGCCAGGACTCACAAGTGATTTGAAAAATATTGGAGTCACAGCCTTTGTCTCAATGCTTTTTTTTCCTCTTGGTCTGTTTCAGATATATCAACATTCCTATACCGGATATTATGTCCTGAGCAAAATTCCTCACGGGTAAGATTGTTCTTTCATTTATTTTTTAATTAGAAATCTGTGGAACACAGTGATGGGAGGAACAGTGACTCACTCAGTCCTTAGGGCAGGGAGCAGTGAGTCGTGGCTGCGACAGCCGGCGTCCTGACAATGCTGGGACCTCTGTGACTCCGTGGGTACCCCCACTGAGGGCCTGGGAGGGTTCTTGAGTCCATTTACTTGCCCATGTATGAAGCCCCCTCCCCAGGACTACTCTGCCTCCCTTCTTCCCTGGCTCCTGGGGTTCACCCTGGAGGTTCTTCAGAGCCAGAACTTCCATCTTAGTCGCCCAGAGGGCTCCTGGGCGTAGGAAGCTTCTCTGCTCCACCAGTGTTATCAAAAATCCAGAACACATCTGTGGGATAGAGTGAGCAGCTATGATCACAAGTCCAGTGGTGCATTGGGAAGGGGCCGGGTAGGTGGGTCCAGCTGCACTCCTCCCGCAGCCTGGAGGGGGACATGGGTGGCAGCTGTGTTTGTGTTTATGGTCTGTTCTTAGCACAGCTGTGCACACAGGAGCGAGGGCTCAGCACTGACATCCCACTGGGCCACAATAGTCTTGCTATTTCACAGCCTCAGACTGTGCAGCTCCGCTCACTGGTGTCTCAGAAATGTGTGATCTGGGACCAGAAGCTGGTGTGGGAAGACAAGACGTGAGGGCAGGTGTGATTTTAGTTTTCAGGGCTGAGTGCCCCCACACGACATCTGAGTAATCACCAGTAGCTTCACCTTTGGAATCCCAGGGCAGTCAAGGCACTGATTAAGGTGGTGAAGCCATTTATTGAGTCAGACACAGACAAACCAGGAGAGTCAGACCAGGAGAGTCCAGCAGAGAAGCTGGACAAACGGGAGAGACAGACCAGGAGAGCCCAGCAGAGAAGCTTTTTGTTCTTTGTCTTGTCCTCTTTCTTCTCCCCCCACCCACCCAGTCTCTCACCCTGGACACCTAGCTCCTGGCTCTGTCACCCCACCTGGAGAAAGGTTAGGAGCTCAGGAAATGTTTATAAAGAACTTGACTTGAGCTGCTGGCAGTGTCGTGTGGGTGCTGGGGAATATTTAAGTGGAGGCGTCTTAATTTTCCCAAGCAAATTTAAACAAACACCAAGAGTTCCTGGAAAGCATTGTTCTGTAAGGAAGCATTGATCACCCCACGAATGTTTACAGCTGTGCTGAGTTCTGCTAAGCTCAGGTAGGGTGTGGGCTTGTCCTTGGAAAACACACATGGGGAAAATCATTTCATGCAGCCTCAGACAAAGACAAGGCACTTGTAAGATATGCACAAACTTGGCTGATGGTTTGTGTTAGGGTATTAGAAAAATCAAGCCAAAGAAAGTGAAGGTGGCCTAGCGTAGCAAAAAGCAAGTATCCACAGGAACTTTGCATTAAGTGAAACAGAACCCTGAATGTTCTCCTGTAAAGAGGAATTATTCTACCCTTTTCCCAGCAGATAAGTATCTTCAAAGGTCACGACAGGAAAGAACATCATTATGCCTTGAGATTTATCTGCCCCTTCTGGGAACAATGGAATTTGTAGTAGGTGATGGGTATTTTATTCCATCATATATACATTTTACAACTCCAAATGCTAAAAGCAGTTTATGTCCAACAGATTGTGTTATGATTTCACTGCATCAGTCAGAATTTAGGAGAGACAGATTTTTAAGAACTTGGCAAAGGAGTTCCTAAAACCTAAGACAAAATGGTCAGTGTTGAGGCTCCGTTTCCGCACTTCGATCCCCGCAGCCTTATGCTAACCCCTCACGGACCACACCAACACACCCTGAGCTGTGTTTAGTGGTTTTAAAGTGATGATAGAAGTGATGATAGCTGTCATTCATTGATTGGCTTTCATACACCTTTACCCCTGCTCAACAGCCTTGCAAGAAAACCATTCTCATCCCCATTTTAAGTGACAGCCCCGAGAGGCCGTCACCTCCCAGCCCCTCATAGCTGGTGTATGGGAGAGCTGGCATCCCATGACAGCCAGGCTGACTCAAACTCCATGCTATGAAAACAGTCCCTTTGGGTTAATTCAAATTAAGATGAAATTTCACGAATGAGAGAATGAACATTATTGCTATAAAGATCAGATTTTTCGTGAAGTGGTAATTTTTTCCTAAGGATTCTTATAGAATTGCAACATATATGGTAAATGGAAAACAGCTCGTGGCAGGTAAGGCATTCAGTGTCCCACCCCGTCACCCAGAAATTGGCACTGCATCCCTGGAAGTGGCACTGCCCACCCTCCCAACTCTTCTTATGGGAAATTAATCAGTGAATTATTTTCAAATATTATTAAAATGTTATTCATAGTAATTGATGAGACAGTGAGTTTCTGCAGTGGAACCTTCAGGCCAGGAGCTGTGCCACCCCACCTTCAGCAGGAGCTTAGCAACCCAGGCAGTCCCCAGCGCGCGTGCGCCACCAGGTGGCGGGGGATTAACACAGCCCACAGTCTCCGTCTTCTGCTGTTGGTGGGTTTTGAATGGACAGGAAAGCGTGATTCTCTTTTAATAATAAGGTTGCAATTGAAATACTTAAATTCACATTATTCATATGCAAAAAATGAAGAACTTTGCGTGATAATTCTGTGACCAGGGTCTGTACTTCTTCACTAATTTCCCTGTTTCCTTTTATCATTCCTTCCCCTAAATTCAAGCCCAAGGCCGTCCATTCAGCATCTTCGGGACAGGATTATTTGTTCTTTATGACTTGAGTGATTTTTTTCTCTGCTGGTTACAGAGAAGGGTCGCATCAATTTTTTAGTGTCTTCTGATTTGTGGTGTCCTTCCTTTTGCAAACAGCAGGAGAGAATTTGGGGAGGGGGTTCCCTGCCTGGCCTTCTTGCATTTCCCTGATCCATGCTGTCAGCTTCCCTCTTTCCATAGTTTTTGACTTCTGTACAATTCCCTCTGTGTGGAATGGCTCAAGTTGCCAGGAAGATCCCAAGAGAGCTGAATGTATATATCTAAAGATGTAGCACCCGGGGTAGGCATGTTTGATTCTCAGACTCCAATTTAAAAATTTTTAAAGGACATGTGTCTTTTACACAAATTTGTTCAATTAAACAGAATTTAAACTCATTGTTTCTAACATAATGTGTTTCTTGAAAGGTTTTTATATCAGAATTTTAATAAAATGAAGCTATCTTCCACAATAGAGATTGTAGCCAGATAAATTTCTCTTTCAAAAATTTGTTATGTGTTTTTTCATACAGGTTTTTTTAATAGAGTTGGCTGCTTCTTGAAATTTTTGTGGCATTACTTTTTTCTTGAATTGGTTTTCCCTCTGTGCACGCATGCTCAAATAACACGTATACTGTCATTTAAATATGTATATTACTTAAATCATGTATTATTTCATATTTAAATATTATATGTATTTCTAATATGTAGTATCATATCCTTCAGGATTATTCCAAAAGTCACAGGAGCTTCCTTATATAACAGAAACCAATTTAAGAAAAATTGATCATATCCCCTTATTACATAACATTGACATTTTGAGATCTGGCAAACTCAGAGCAATAATAGAATAGAATCTGGCATTCTTTTTTCCAGACCATTCTTTTTAATTTGGATATTGCTGCCCTGACTTTGTGCATCAAACAAAATTGCACAAAAATTGTACTCCTGTGGAAGTGTAGTTGATTTTTAAAGCCACATTCTATATCTGTGAAAATAACAAACTTAGACTCAGCTTCCTTCTGCCTGGAATTACTTTCCACTTTTATAGACCAGGATGCAGGGGTGTGTTCTTTCATTTAGAAAATAGATTTCCAGGTTGAGAACACGTGTGTTCCCAGTGTTCCCAGTGCCTTGCCTCGCAGCACAGCACAGGGCTGAGGACTGGGCTCTGCAGCCACGTGAACCTGGATTGGGGTCCCACCTGGACGTTTGGCTGTGTGGCCTCATGTGACTTCCACAGGTCTTTGTTTCCATTTTTTCTGGAAGATGATAACAGTGTTCCCCTCGTAGGCCGATTAGAAGAGTTAAGTTAAAGGCCAGGCACAAAGCATGCGGCAGAGAGTTTTGCTTCTCCTGGGGAGAGGGCCCAGTTCTTAATATTGTAGCATATACCTAATGTATGTTTGAAATCTTGTAATTAAACATTACTAGACTCTACTGCCCAGCCAGCACAGAGCCTTTTGTTTTCAAGTAGAGGAATAATATACCTCATTTTTCTAGGTATAATGTGCTCCCCTACATGAGTACGTTTGGGGCCACGTTTTGGGGCCAAACTTTCACGAATTTTCTTTTCAATTTTTTAACTCGAATTTTGTTTGTTTATATCTAGGCACTTGTTTTTGTATTATGAGAGAATTTTAGCATTTCTTTTCTTAGAATAGTATGGTATAAGGAATTTTACATAACAAATAATTATACTTACATAGATACAGAATTAGTACTACACATGTGTAATGCACATCCTTATTTTTCCCTCAAAAATTTGGGCAAAAAAATATACATTGTACATGGCAAAATAAAGTAATATGCAATAATGCAATTCTCTGTAACAATTTCTCTAAGCAGAGGCTTGTTCTGTGACACTCAGGCCACTATAATGCCTACGTAAAAGTGGAATCAGGGCCTCAGCCATCTGCAGTTCTCAACACTTAATAAATTTCTTTGTATCTCATCTCATCCTGACTTACTGCAATTCACTTTTAAGGCTTGCAATGGAAAGAGAAAAGACCCTAAATCAGCAAGTGTTTACTGAGTTACTGTAGTGGGCAACAAAGCGTGGTTGTTCTTAAGAAGTTCAAAATCTTGTTTAAAGGGAAAGACAGAGACTTGTCTAACCATTTATACTAAAGTGGCTCAAATGAGCACCAGAGAAGGATAATCTGTAAGCGTCACTCGTGAACAGTCTCAAGAAGGATGTTCGACTTGAGCTGAGCCTCAGAGTTGAGTATGGTTTCTCTTTTTTTTGGAGGTTTGTTTATTTTTTAATAGATGGAGACAGCAGGGAGATAGTCTGGGAGGGGAGAAGTGTTGAACAAGCTTGACCTTGGCCGAAGTTGGTTGACGGCCAGACCGGGCTGGAGCTGGTATCCACACAGGACTCCAAGTGGGAAGAGTTTGGCTCATAACCCTGAAAGATGCAGTCCACACATGCTGTAATCCTGGATGTTGGAATCCTGATAGATCAAAATCCTAAAAGTATATTATACTTCTGCAGGGAAGAATTTTAAAAAATTCTTTCAAAAAACATTTATTTACATTTTAAAAGGAAATTTACTTGAGAAACATACTTAAAAATGGCAGAACACTCCACTTTATACAGTAAAATAAGCCCTACTGATATATATGTTTTGAAGTGTAAACATTCAGATATACTAACCATGGTCCCATGATTACAGCAGTTACGAGCAGACAAACCACATTCATAAAGGGTTAGGGTAAAAAGCAAAGTGTCTAATCTCACCCTCCCTGTTCACTCAGACTCACACCCTGCTGCACTCTGCAAACACAGACACAGAGAAACAGCACTGTACTGGATTCTTTAGGCATTCTTTAATTTATTCAACTTGACACCTAAAATTAAGTCCCCAGATTCACCCCTATCAACTTGGCACCCACAGACATTTCCTTGGACCACACTTAATTTCCAAATAAAGACAATAATAGTGAGACAGTAGTCCCAGTGAACATGAGGCAACTATCCCACACACAGTCACAAACACACTTATCTTTCTCCAGAACTCGGCTTGCAGGATTTCAACACCTGGGGTTTAATCTTACGGGATTGTGATTTTCTGAATTTTAGACTTCAGTGAAGGGCTTTGATCTTTCAGAAATTTAAAATTGGGGGTTACAACATTCAAGGACTGTGTCTTTGGGGATTACGATTGGCCCTGGGTAGGGAAGGGGTCAGGATGTGCCAGGTGTAGACAGTCTGAACCTGCCCCAGGGTGAGTGGTCTTTACAGTAAGAACACTCTGTGGGCAGAGAGACATGTCATGAAACTGGCAGGCTTGAGTTAGTTCTATGCTTGTGTGTAGGACAGACTGAAGTAAAGGAAGATTACAAGTTCGTTTCAACTAGGAGGCCAGGTTGGGGTGGGGGTGAATAATGTGGGCACAAGACCTAGGAGGGCTCGGTCGGTGCAGGAATCACAATGACTGGGATTACAGTGTTCTCTTAGGAAATGAAGACAGATGTCAAGTGTTCATGTTCCACGTCTTCTAATTACATAGTCAGAAGCCTATGTCCACTTGAGCATTGAGAAGAGTCAAAGCAGTGAGTTGAGTGTGAGGTGGTGCCTCTGAGGCTCAGCAGATTCCTCACCCACCCTGTCTGTCCACGCAGGGGTCTCTGGGCCCCTCCTGCTGCCCACACACACAGGGACATGCTGGCTCTGCAGACCAGGAGCCTTCTCAGCTGCCAGGAGCCACATGGCAAGGATTGTTTGTGTACCTCAGGGAATCACCAGCGTGGATCCAGAATGCAGCTGTTGTTAGAATGCCATTTTATATGTCCACCATGGCACTGAGGAAGGAGAATTCCACTGTCATTAGGCCTGCATGGATCTTCAGAACCACAGACAGCTCACACACTCCTGCAAGACCTGGGCTCAGCTGCTCCCCTCCCTTCTCCCTGCTGAAATCCAAACTCTCAGGGAGCATTGTCATGACTCTGAAACATGGTCTTTCAAGTCAAAACAATCTGGGGATAAATTCCCAGTCACCTCTCTACCCCTGTAGACTTCATACAGAAGTTACTTTGCTTCTTGGGGCTGTACACTGACTCCATGTATAAAATGCCTGACTCCCAGGGTTTATGTAAAGTTGCATGAAGCAGTGAATGATAATGAGATCACGTATTTAAGAGCCCACTTTCATGCACAGAAAATACTGCAGATTCTGATCAGGGTGGACACCAAGACCTTCCATACTAGGGCCAGATCTAATTAATCATCCTTCCCCACAATTCCCCTCTCTCTCAACCCTAAGGCTGATCAATTGCTTGTGGCTTCCTGGAGCTCTGAGTTAAAAAGTAGACTGAAGCCATGCCCCGGCTCTGTGTGAATGTGTTTGACCTGCAGGGAGTGAGGGAAAACGGGAGCTGTGATGCTTATATTTACCAATCCAGCCTACTAGGAATGGCCACACAGCAGCATGAGCAGATCTCAGATGCAGAGTGTGTGTCTGTGTGTCCACACCCTGCTGGTTCCACGGCCCCCTGCCCCTGATCTCAGATGCAGAGTGTGTGTCTGGGTGTCCACACCCTGCTGGTTCCACGGCCCCTGCCCCTGATCTCAGATGCAGAGTGTGTGTCTGTGTGTCCACACCCTGCTGGTTCCACGGCCCCTGCCCCTGATCTCAGATGCAGAGTGTGTGTCTGGGTGTCCACACCCTGCTGGTTCCATGGCCCCTGCCCCCGATCTCAGATGCAGAGTGTGTGTCTGTGTGTCCACACCCTGCTGGTTCCATGGCCCCTGCCCTGATCTTAGATGCAGAGTGTGTGTCTGGGTGTCCACACCCTGCTGGTTCCATGGCCCCTTCCCACGATCTTAGATGCAGAGTGTGTGTGTCTGGGTGTCCACACCCCTGCCCACACGCAGCAGAAATTCCCTGCTCACTGTGCCTCCTTTACCCAAGGCCTTCTGATTCCTCAAGCACGAACTTTAAAATTTCTTCCTCTAAAACCCTCCTTCAACTCCTTGAACTCAGAGAGCAAACGTTTCTTCTCATTCAACACTGTAATTGATTCTAATGTTAAATGGCTACTTAATCTTATCGATACAGTTTTTCTGAAGGGATTGTGTAAGAATGTTTTCAATATGCATTTATTACCTGCACCATTCTCAGACGTCAGAGAAAGGATTTTGATGGGAGGGGCTTTGCCCTGTCTGTAATAGTAGCAGCCGTCAGACAGGATGACAGTTTGACTTTGCAGTACGTGTGGCATAAGAGGCTGTCCCCATAGATCTTGCACTCTCTTCCCCTGGTGCGAAGCCTGAAGTTAGCGGCTGAAGCTGTGCCAGCCGCCTGCTAAGGGAACCCATTTCCACGGCTGTGTAGAATCATTTACTGTCCCACACACTTTCCTGGCCAGTTCCTCACTGTATCAGCCCCCTTTACCCTGAACTGTGCACCCATGTCCCTTGTTCCTGGCACAGAGGGATTCAGCGGGTTTGTTGAAAGTGGGAGGATATGAGTTAAATAACTAAGCCACAGGGACCAGCAAGAATGTGCACGTCTGGGCCCCACCCTGAGCAAAAGGACTAGAGCAGACCTCAGGACAGTTTTAAAAGTTCTGAGTGAACTTAGTGCAGAGCTGGGGTGTCTAGCCCTCTCCCTCCCTACTGGCCGCCACTGAGGAGCGATGCCTGGGGTTGTCCTGGAAACACCCCTGAAGTTTCTCTTGAAGCATTAACTTCTTTGTCCTCTCAACAAAGTCAGAGTGACAGTGTAGAGCGCAGATTAACCACGTTCTCAGAGACCCGTCAAATGATATTCAGTGAATGTGTACTCAGCAGTGCTGTGTCCCCATGGCTGCACTCAGGAGGTGAGATAAGCTCTTCACTTGTCCCATCCATCCCTAAAGGGACCCTGGGAAGTCCACGTGCTTCCTGCTCCTCGCCTCCCAAACTCACATTTCCCTTGGGCTCCAGCCAGTGAGATCTGGTCTTCAGGCAGCTTGGTTTCTTGCACACGTGCTCAGGGCTGTCGACAGACATGCCACATGTCCCAGGTGCTGTGTCTAACCAGGAAGGGTTTCTTTGTTTTTTGTTTTTTAATCTTGGATGTTGATCACTTTTTTGTGTTGAGAGATCACAGGGTCTGTTTCAAGTCACACAAAATCAGAGGCAGGGATGTGGGATGGAGATGAACACCTGCGAGCGTCTGTGTACTGCCTGGGGCACCTGTCCTCTAGTTCCAGATCTTGGTCGAAGGATAGGCCTGGCAGGCCAAGACCTCTGTGTGTGCTGGGCCAGGCACTGCGCTGGACAGGGGTAGGGAGAGGCCTGAGTATCACTGGCTGGCCGGTTGTTTCATTTCTGTTTTATGTTGTCTCTCTGCACTCAGGACTGTCCCTATCAGAGGGCTGGATATAAAGTTCCCCATGGGGTCTATATTTAGGAACCTTAAGGGCAGCCTTGAATAGGAAAGGGCATCACTTCTGGACAGTGGGTGAGCCTATCTCTCTTCAGAAAGCCCAGTCCCTGCTGCTTAAGGAAGAATTCCCCCTTCTTGGCCAGATTGCAGGGGACAGATTTCCTTTCAAGGATCATCCCTTTTCACTGTCCACCTAAGGGAGGGAGAAGGAGAGACCGAGACCGTGTGACTTGGGTGTGCCTTTGCTTCAAGGCTTCAGAAGGCCTGTGGAGCCACCTGCAGCTGGACAGTGTAGTGGCCTGTGGCCTGTCAGCCAGTCAGCAGACGTCCTCGCTCCCCAGGTGCTAGCTAAAGCCATGAAAGGTTTTCTTGGGAGGACAGTTTAGGTTTCCAAGCTTCCATAACCCTGATTTTGTTACAACTTGAGAACACCGCCGTGAGACAGGGAGGCCTTGCGTGGGATGAGGCAGATTGCACAGCACCACAACCTCTAAGTATTCCTGCAGCCACTCACTCTGCATAGTACAAAAAAGGACAAGCCGTGCTATTTCTTCATGGACAAGGCCCGGTTCCAGGCGAGGGCCTTGGAACCTCTGCAACTCGGCTCGTCTCCTGCCCTGACCTCCAGGCAGCTTTCCTGAGTCCTTTAGTTCCACTGTTGGGGGACTTTACTGAAAAGCAGGAGCAAACAAGCCCTCGAAGTGATCTCAGATCCGTTCCTGATGTTTGTGCTGCCAGGAGGAACCATGAGGAGGTGAACAGAGCGTCGTGTGTGCGCAGAGCGGCACGCCGGCCTCGCAGGTGAACAGAGCATCGTGTGTGCGCAGAGCGGCACGCCGGCCTCACAGGTGAACAGAGCATCGCGTGTGCATAGAGCAGCACGCCAGCCTCGCTTTCCTTTTAGAGTATTTTTATCACCACCACCCCACCCCCCCCAAACATGCCTTAGCATCCGGCTAGCTCTAGACCCATCTTTGTTCTCTTATTTCTTCCTTTCACAGAGAGTTACCAAGCACTGGTCTAGGTACTGGGTATACAATGACAAGACACAAGGTCCCTTTTATTAAAAAAAAAAAAAAAAAAAAAATCCTTGGGTGGTGCCTGTGGCTCAAAGGAGTAGGGCACCAGGCCCATATACCGGAAATGGCGGGTTCAAACCCAGCCCTGGCCAAAAACTGCAAAAAAAAAAAAAAAAAAAATCCTTCGATTTCTGCAGCTCTGTTTGGTGTGCTTGGCCCTTCCTATCCATAAAGTCTGTGTCTTTGGACTCAACCAAACTCAGATCAAAAATACTTAGAAATAAAAAATGGATAGTTGTATCTGTACTGAACATGTACAGACTTTTTAGATTGTCGTTATTCCCTAAACAAGACAGTGTAACAGCGATTAACATTGGCATTACATTGTCTTAGGCATTCTGAGCAATTTAGGGACGATTTAAAGCATACAGGAGGGTCTGTGCGGGCTACATGTGAATACTGCACATTTCTAGCAGGGACGTGAGCATCTGTGCACTTTGGTATCTGAGGAGGGTCCCAGAACCAACCCTCCCGGATACCGAGGGACAACTTTCCTTACATTTGTGATCATATCTGTGAAAGGGTCCTTATGAATTGTAGGGGGGATGCGTCACTAATATTTCAGAACAACCCACCCCATTACTCATTTAGCAAGCTCAGCGTCTCTCCCTGAAGACACCTATATCCAAACCTTTCCTGACGGAAGGCGCCCCAGATATGTCACAGAGCATATGGGGACATTTTGAAATTGATAGCGGGACATGTATTCAAATGTTGGCCTCTTGGGATGTACACCTATGAGGATTCTTGCTCTCAAAAATGTAGCCGTATAATTGAGGATATGCACAGAAAATGGTAACACAGACCTCTCAGTGCCGCGTGAGCCCAGCTGTTCTGCAGTGGAAGCTTAAACTAGATCCATTTCTTCATCCATCTGTTAATTCATTACTCAATATTTGTTGAGCACCGACCCTGTGGCAGGTGCTCTTTCAGGACTGGGAATGGATCCAACAGTTGCATATTGCCCACCAGGCTAAGCGCAGAGGAAGATTCACAAAACGTGTATTATTTGACATTGAGGATACTATTTCTTTGAGATCTTTAGCCTCAAAAGTTTAGAAGCCAGGAAAGCAATTTTGAGCTTTTATTTTTCTCTTCCAAATGCTGTTGTTGGGAAGCTTTTCAATCCCTCAAAATAGCTCAGGGAGATAAATGAGTAAACTTTGCTTCACTAATTTACTCTTCAGAATTCAACGTGATTTATACCCTGTTTTTTTTATTGCTCAAATAAGCAAAATCAGAATGGATTGCATGATTATTTTGAGATATAGCAAGTCCAGATCATTTTATTCCTCCTTCATCATTTTTTTTACTAATCCATTTCCACCCTGGAGATGATTCATCACTGAGCCTGCCACGAATCCTTTAAAATAAATGAATAAATAAAAAGAAAGGAAAAAATGAGGAAAGGCCAGTAATCAGCCTCAGAATAAATCAACAGATACCTTCACACACCCTCTTTCTCTTCCCCCCACCCCCAAGAATGTTAGAATAATGCAGGACACGAAGAGGAATCACTCCACGGCTGAGCCGGGAGGTCTGGGCCTGGCTTGGCAAGGTGGGCCCAGCCCCCGAACCCCGACCCCACTGACGGAGGAGTTCTGCAGGAAGGCGCCGAGGTGGGGACCGAGCCCCCGAACCCCACCCCCACTGACGGAGGAGTTCTGCAGGAAGGCGCAGAGGTGGGGACCGAGCCCCCGAACCCCACCCCCACTGATGGAGGAGTTCTGCAGGAAGGCGCCGAGGTGGACCCAGCCCCCCAAACCCCCACCCCACTGATGGAGGA
>CAUYPK010041518.1:0-34840 GCA_963574355.1 Loris lydekkerianus
GGTATATATTTTTATTTTTGAAATTTACCAGTGGCTGCTGCATTTTCCACCTCGGCTTATACTCGAGTCACTAAGTTTTCCCAGTTTTTAGGGTAAAATTAAGGGGGTCGGCTTATACTCGGGTTGGCTTATACTCGAGTATATACGGTATGTACCTAAAGAGCCAGTCTCTCTGATCACCTTCTGCCCTCTTCTGCTTTCCTTTCTGAAGTGCTTGGAGGAGCTGACTCTTAAATTCCCTTATCTGACTGAAGGAAATTCAACCAGAAGGGATGCAAATGTCATAATTCTCCTCCCTAGAATGTACATTAACCAGAGAAGATTAATTAACTGTGAAAAGAAGCTAAAAGTCTCCACATTCAGGAGAGACCAGGCCTAGACAGATTTTTCACCTGTTCTTTCAACTATTCTTTTAAGGGTTATCAGCAGAGAGACTTTATTTGCATAAGACACCTGCTGTTTACAGTCCAGCACCTTCCCATAACTTGTTACTGCCTCCCCCAGATGTGTCTATTCTTTAGGCCCCTTCATTTCCCCCTAACAATCACTAGGCACTTCCTCTAGAATGACTTCTTCCCCTCTTTCCTTCCCCCTTAACAGGGTATTTTAGCTTCTAGCCCTTCTTTGAGTTTCATATTTTGTGAGGCTCTTGTTTGCACATGCAAACTAATAAATTTGTATTTTTTTCTCCTGTTAATTAATTGCCAGTTTACAGGCAGTCCGTGGATTATGAATTATGGTTCTGTAGGTTTGCTCTTAAGTTGAATTTGTAAGTTATGTTTACCTATTACCTGTAATAGCCCCAGTTCATAAGTGAGTCATACATCCATTGGATGTTTGTAACTCAGGGACTTGTCATAATAGCCTCTGTTTGTAAGTGTGAGTTGTATGTAGGCCAGATGTTTGTAACTCGGGGACTGCCTGTATTTCAGCTGATACAACTCAAACTTCAGACATGAGAAAAGAACTTTCATTTGAGAACTTTTAATTATCAAGCCTAGAGAAACAGTAAAATAAGACAGCAGTCACACCTTTGAGAAACAAAAATAAAATTCTAAGTCTCCCAACTGATCAAACAGACCTGCTCTTGGTCAGGGGGTCCCCAAAGAAACCTTAAAATTGAGTTCCCAGCCATGACATATCCTTTCCCTTGTTACTGCCATCTCACTTTCTTCTCTAAGTATTAAATACAGCCTTTGTAAAGACTGCCCCATGCCTGATTTCAACCAACCGCCTAATGCTGTTGGTTTTTTTTTGTGGTTTTAGCAGGACAACTGATGCACAGTCCTTCCTGATAAGAGACTTCTGACCATAGAGAGGTTCTGACCAGCCTATGGAGAAGGCACAGTGGAGCTTCTCATGTCTTCTTGTAGCAGGACCAGCGAATTGAAACCGATCGACTCTCACCAAGGATTACAGGGGAAGGGATTTTATTTGCCAGTGGGGGAAACTCAGCAGGCCATCAGCCTTAAAGTAATGAGCCTTCTGAGCAGCTCTGTCTATGTCCTTTTATTGGACTCACAAGTAGACAAGTGAATTACCACATTACCTCTCACTGGAGGTGTCAAATCATGAGCAGTGTTTGTAGAAGGAAGCAAGTAGCAAACATTACTTTCAAGGACATAGGAAGCTAAGTTTTACAAGTTCTTAAGGGCTGGGTTACCATGGGGAGGACCTTGTATGAGTGTCCTTGGGGCTTTTCTGAGAAGCCTTTCTTTTTAGACTTTACTTAACCTGGGTAGCCTCCCTCACTCTGCTTCACCTTTTAATGTCAGAGGTGATAGAATCAGGTGTACCCACCTAAATAGACCTGCCCTCCCAGGTGAATCTGATCTGCCCAGGTAGAAATAACCCTCCCAGGAAGTGGTGGATGGATCAATCCTTAGCCTCTCTAGCCCTTTAACTTCCCCATCCTCCAGACTATGTGTGGATTTCTTCCCGGTTGGAGATCTCACCCCATCTGTACCCAGGGGGAATAAAGCCATTTTAATTGCACAAACTGGGCCTCTGTTTTCCTTTTGTCTCAAGCCTTGGAACAGTCTTTTATCTTTGGCTCCATAACCTTTCTTTCTTTTTTTTGAGACAGAGTTTCACTATGTCTCCCTCGTTAGAGAGTCCCGGTGTCACAGCTCACAGCAAGTTCAAACTCTTCAAGAGAATTGCTTAAGCCTCCCAAGTAGCTGGGACTACATGTACCTAACACAACGCCCAGCTACTTTTTGGTTGTAGTTGTGGCAGGTCCGGGCTGGGTTCGAACCCCCCAGCTCTGGTGTATGTGGCTGGCGCCCTAGCTGCTGAGCTACAGGTGCCGAGCCAAGGCTCCATAATCTTTTCAGAGGGCCAATGCTCCACCTTGGATCCTGCTAACACTGCCATTTCCTGAATGTGGATCCTCTCAAGTAGCATGAAGCTCAGCTGGGCACGTGCAGGTGTCTCCTTTATAAATATTCCTGACTCCTCTTATAGCTAATTAAATGTGTTTATTTGGCCACCCTGCTCCTGCTTTTCCCTTTACCCTTCCCTCGAAGTACCTCTTTTTGGCTTCTGGCTGGTGATCCTAACTCTCAGCCTGTCAGAATGACCACCTTGGGTGGCGCCTGTGGCTCAGTGGTTAGGGTGCCGGCCACCTAAACCCAGGCTGGTGGGTTCGAACCCAGCAAGGGCCTGCTAAAACAACAATGACAACTGCACCAAAAATAAAAAATAGCTGGGTGTTGTGGCAGGTGCCTGTGGTCCTGGCTGCTTGGGAGGCTGAGGCAAGAGAATCTCACTTAAGCCCAAGAGTTTGAGATTGCTGTGAGCTTACTGTGAGCTGTGACACCACAGCACTCTACCTAGAGCGACATAGTGAGACTCTATCATAACAACAACAACAACAACAAAAAGAATGACCACCTGCAGGCTTCATGAGAAATAGAGCTTTCCTTTCCAAATTTATGAACCTCATCCTTCTTCAGGGTACACCCTGCCTCCCCCCCCACTTTGAGCTATGTATTTATCTCTTGAAACTGCTTGTTGTTGCACAAGCAGTTATACATTAACCTAACAGTGCCACACTGGACACTATACCCCACACCTGTAGCTCACCAGTGAACAGCCAATTGCTAATTGGCATTATTTCTATGAACCAATGAGAATTCCTGAAAGCCAGCTTTGTATCAGTCCACACTCTCTGTCCTACTTTTTTGCCTTTAAAAATACTTGTGTAACTTCTGCTGATCGATGTGTATGTTCAGGGCCACTTCGACCTATGCTGGATTGCAACCCTCAACCTTCGTGGCCAAGTAAACTCTTATATTAATTTTGCCTCAGCTTCTTCCTTTTAGTTCAACAGAGGGAAAGTTTAAACTTCTCTGTGCCACCCAGATAATTTTGAGTATTGAGCCCATTAATCATTACATCAACAATTAATTTGGCTTTTTATGAGAATCTGATAAAAATAGCTTCTTGTGTTTTTAGATAAAAAATTACAAAACTTTGAATGAAACAGGAGCAAGATCAAAAGCCTGGGGTGTGGCACGCAAGTCCTTTCTCCAGGCGGCTGTTTGGCTGTTAGCCAACACTCCGGTGCTTCCTGCAGCTCAGCGACCTTGAATCCACGCAGTTCTACTTCTGTGCAGCCAAAATTTCTTCAGGAACCAAGAAACTCACATTTTAATGGAGAAGATGTCTAAAATCAAGATGTATGATGAAGGCAGCATTCTCCTAGGAAAATATTCTGAGCTTAAATATTAGAAGGGGATACCTCCTCTTTTTTTCTCTATTATTTTTACTTATATTTAAGCTATTTGTCATTTCATTTTTCTCCCCAAACTTGATTCTCATTTCTCTTTGCTCTATTATTGCTTTAAATCATTCTGAATGAAATGCACCATTGGAGATGTGCTTATACATAGAAAATGCAGGGGAATGATCACTTACTGACTATTTGGATGTGAATTAAGAACCAAGCTTCTTCGGCGTTACCATGAATAGTTCTTAACCATCAAGGGTTAGCTTTCCAAAGACACAAATGCAAAGCATTATTTTTGTCTTAAAAATATTGATCTGTAGAAACGGAGAAATCGTTTGACTTAATTTTCTCTTATTGAGATATAACTTGCAGGAGTTTAGCCTATGGGTGAAGTAATAAGAAAAGATCAAATGTGAAGAGAAGGCAGGATGCTGGAAATTGTAAATGGGTTTAATAAAATCTGGTGATCTGTCACATCAAGTGCTGTGAATCGATTGCAGACAGAAAAAAAAGAGATGAGTGCAGAGCAAACACAGAGGCGTGTTATTTGATGATGGAGGACAAGCTTCGCAGATGCAGATGCCATTCCCTGCTCCTCCCCAGGGGGAGAAGGAAGTGGACTTTCCCTTGCAGAAAAGAATAGTAGCTCTTTTCTACCTTTAAACTGTAGTAATCCATAATATAATGCCTTAAAACTTTTGTGAGTCATTCTAGTGAGTTATGAAGTATTAGTGGGGTATTGGGAATCCCCAAGATTTGTAGCCGGTTGTGTGAAGTCCATCTTCTTGTAGATCATGTTTTTTTTTTTTTTTGAGGCAGAGTCTCACTTATTTTACTGATGAGGACATTGACGTCCAGAGATTCAGATTTGAAAATTCATTTCTGGTCACATGTTTAGTCAGGGTGGGGCTCGGACAGGATTCTGGACAGCTCTACAGCTAGATCTGCAACCTGGTTTTGATGTTTTCTAGTCCACAGCTCTACACACCAAAGAAGAGTTTCTGCATATATGTTAAATGCTTATTGATTTGTACTTTTAAACATAAATTGGCACAAACATATAATATGCCACCTAGAATCAGACTTCCTTTTTTCTGCACTAATCACAAGTCTTTCCTAGAGAAAGCCCCTTTTATAGTCAGTAGTGTATTCTTCCATCTGGAAGAATTCTCCCCATATGTTTACATGCATGCAGCGATATTTTGGTTTGGTTAAAGGTGCTTGGTAAGAGATAATGAGTACACATTGCTCTTCAGCTTTCTTTTCACACTTTTCACACTTAGCATATTGTGTCTGTATTATAGCTCTAACCCATTCATTTAATCGCTGCATGAATGATATATATTCCATTATGTATAAAAAATATAAATAAAAACAACGTATACATTATCTCACTGAGAGCAAATGAAAAGAGTTTCATTTTCATTTTATGAATTTCCAGTGTTTTTCTTTCATTATTATTTGCTTCCTTTGTTGTACGTGTTCTCTGAAATTGAAGTTTGTTTTCTAAAAATGTCTTTTACCTCTTTCTCTTTGCTAAAAGAAATGTATTTGCAACACTGGCCTTTTGTAGCATTTTCTGACTTAGGCTTAAGTATGAACTTCATGGTGTCGTTAGCTATCAATATAAGTCTACATCTGTTGTTATGCTCATGAGAAGGGGATTTATCTCATCAGAATCAGAAATTATTCATGATTTGCAAATAAAAGAAACAAAAGAAAATGGTGTGTGCTCTACTTATGTGTAATCACTCAAAATGGTTTTTTTTTTTTTTGAGACAGAGTCTGACGCTGTGGTTCTGGGTAGAGTGTGTGGAGTCATAGTTCACAGCAACTTCCAACTCTTGGGCTCAAGTGAACCCCTTGCCTCAGTTTTTCTATTTTTAGTAGAGATAGGGGATCTTGTTTTTGCTCAGGTTGGTCTTGAATTGGTGAGCTCAAGCAATCCACCTGCCTCAGCCTCCCAGGATGCTAGGATTACAGGCGTGAGCCACTGCACCTGGCCCGTTCAAAATGTTTTTGTATGTACTTGAACTGACATCAGATCATCAATGAATTATTTATTAAAAATTTTTAGTGCGGGGGTGGCGCCTGTGGCTCAAAGGAGTAGGGTGCCAGCCCAATATACTGGAAGTGGTGGATTCAAACCTGGCCCTAGCCAAAAACTGCAAAAAACATTTCTTTTAGTGCGGGGATGGGACATAATTATAAGAGGGACTTTATCTAACAAATACAATCAATGTAATCTAATTATTTGTGCCCTGAATGAATCCCAAACAATAAATAATAATAATAAAATAAATAAAAAATGATTGAAGACCCTAAAAAAGTTTTTAGCACAAATTTAAAATATTCAGTGGTTATTCTACTTAGAAAGATTAGAAATGAAAGATAGGCTTAGTCAGTTAAATATGTCTTCATAGTTTTTTCTTGTTTTATTCCTTAAATGTTTTTAACTGGGGTGAGGCTAAAAACTGCCCGGAGCTTTTTCTTGGTTGTGATGGAGACCTTATTGCGTGAGTTATGGTACCCAAAGTTCACGCCAGAGGCTGCATTGGTTCTTTTGCTAAGAGTTGAAAGAAAAGCAAGTTTCAGATGGTTTCAAGTTGATCTAGCATAGAAGCAGCATTTCCAGTGTATAAATTTGGTATGAAATATGAATAAATAAAGCACAATAGCAAACGTGTTTACATATATGTGCTTTCCAATTAGAATAATTTTAATGTAAATGTTTCTATTACACAGGCCTTTGTTATAGCTTATCAAGACTAATTAAATAAGATCAGGTTATTAAAGAAAAGGTTTTCTTTTTTTCTTTTGAGACAGAGTCTTACTCTGTTGCCCCAGGCTAGAGTGCCATGGTGTCATAGCTCACAGCAACCTCAAACTCCTAGGTTCAAGCCATCCTCCTGCCTCACCTTCCCTAGTACCTGGGAGTACTACCACCAGCCCTGGATAATTTTTCTATTTTTCGTAGAGATGGAGTCTTGCACTTGCTCAGGCTGGTCTGGAACTCCTGAGCTCAAGAGATCTAGCTGCCTCGGCTTCCCCTAGTGCTAGGATTGCAGGCCTGAGTCACTGCGCCTGGTGAAAAGTTTTGATGTATATAAATCTTCACCATATTTCTTTCATGCTTCATCCTATTCTATCTGAATATATTAACATAATGCTGAGTTCACCCCAGTCCAAGTGTGAAATAGGTCTGTCATGCCCAGCACGAACATAAAACAAACAAATTTTATTGTTTGATAACAACAAAATTAATCAAATTAGCTACTAAGAAAATATAAATTTCTCCCTCTACAACCCTCAAGTTAACATTTCTGGAATCCACTATTTATGACAGACAATAATAAAAATGGATGTATGGTAGAGTCTCCACAGTTGACCACCTCCCTACACTGACCACCACCTTAAATTGACCAAATTTTCATGGACTGGAAATTCACTACATGTACGCATCAGCACAGTAGGCCTGGTTTCTTATATTGACCACCTCCATATGTTGGCCAGTTTGTTACCATCCCTTGGGTGGTCAACTTACAGAGGGCCTACTATCATTGATGTCGAATATTAGCAGATTTGGAAAACAGACGAAAAATAAAAAAAGAGAGTTTGTTTGTGAAGAAGTGCTAACATCAAAGAGCCTTGCAGTTTTTTACATCCATCCCCTTACATAAGATTATTTCGTTCTACACGTAGGCCTGCTGCAGTGTGATGTAGCCCAGCTAGATTATAACTCTTGATTTTGATATGTAGTATAACATATGGGGTGAGTAATGTCCTAAGCAGTTTTTTAAAAGGTAGGCAGTCTGTCTGATGGGTTGGGCCACATCTATGGTGCATATTTTTATCTATAATAAAAAAAAAAAAAAAAAAAAATTAAAAAAAAAAAAAAAAAAAAGGTAGGCAGTCTGTCTGGCAGTTAAGAACCAGGCCTTTGTACTCATATAGAGCTGAGTTTGAAATCCAGCTCTCTCTATTCCAGCTCCATGACTTCAGACTGTTTAGTTAGACTCCCCAAACTTAGTTTTCTCATTTATAAAATTGGATACTGATACCCATTTGTCAGATTGTTTTGAGGATTAAACCAACGTGTATGATGTGCTTAGCTCCAGGATCGCTTATATGTCTACTAGGATGTGGTAGCCACTGTGATTTGGTTACATTTTGTTAATCTATTCTTGGGATGATGGGCATTTAGGTTGGTTCCACATTTTTGTAACAGTGAATTATACTGTGATAAACATTCGAATGCAGGTACCTTTTTGATAAAAAGACGTCTTTTCTTTGGTAGATACCCAGCAGTGATATTGGTGGATCAAATAGTAGGTCCACTTTTGTTTCTTTGAGGGATCTCATACTGTTTTCCACAGAGGTTGTATTAATTTGCAGGCCCACTAGCAGTGTGTAAATGTCCCTTTATCTCTGCATCCTTATCAGGATCTATTATTTTTTTAATAGCGGCCATTCTGGGAGGGGTAAGGTGGTATCTCACTGCGGTTTTAATTCCCATTTTCCTGATGATTAGTGATGCTGAGCATTTCTTCATGTTTGCCATCCTTTTGTCTCTCTTCTTTTGAACAACTTCTTTTCATATCTTTTGTTGGCTTTTTGATGGGGTCATTTGTTTTTTCTTACTGATTTATTTGAGTTCTTTGTAGATTCTGGGAATTAGTCCCTTGCTGGATATGTAGTTTGTGACTATTTTCTTCCATTTTGTAAGTTGTCTATTTACACTGCTGATTATTTTCTTTGCCATGCTTAATTTTGACCTTCATTCTAAAGGGCATGAAGGTGCTCACTTCAGCAGCACATAAGCTAAAGGCCATGGGGAAAACTGGGCCTGCTCTGCCCTCCAAATCACTTGGGCACACTCACCAGCCCTTACACCAGGTGCCAGGAAATATGGGAGTGTTATGAGCAAGTACAAAGAAAGAGAAACCTGGCGTTGCTTAATTCTACTTATGCTGAAAACATAGTGATTCACTTTGTTTTCTCTGGAGAAGGAGATTGTGGGTTTATCCCCTTGTTGACAAAGGAATGTGTTTGTGCCAAATGGGACAGTTGAGATGAGAATGCAGATGAGCTTCCCTGCATGACTATGAATCCGAATGAAAATGCTCTCAGTCAACTCCAAGGCCAAAACTGCACGTACTCCGCAGTGCACACACACGCATAGACGTACACCCCCCCCACCTGCAGCCTCTACCTCATTGATTCCTGTGCTCCCAAATTAGGGCTTGTACTAGATAATAAAATATACAGGATATTCTTTATCATCAAACAAACATGAAACTGAGCTGTAGATAACATAAGGACTCCAAACGTTAAGTGTTATTTTATGATACCTTTCAATTTAGAAGCACACTGAAGATAAAACATGGCTTTGGTGTAAACCATTGATGCTTTGTATTGTTAAAAATCAATGAATTATTAAAAGGATAATCTTTTAAATACCAAGAAATTGTCTTCTAGTGTACTCTGGGGGCCATGGGTAAATGCACTGAACATACAAATTCACCACTGCCCTGGCTGTAATTTATACAAATTCCAAAGCACCCCCCTGTCATCACAGAAACTTGGCCTTCCCCCCACAATATCAGCTAATGAGGGGCCTGTGCACTGAGCCTGGAGGGAAGATTCACCCTGCCCTCTGTCCCCCAACAACTGAGTAGACAGTGATGGACCATTCAGATCGCCTTTCAAGGAAGGACTTGTTAAGCCGGCTGACAGGTGTGATCCCTCCAAATGGTTTTTGTATGGTGGGCCTGTCAGGGACTGCCTCAGGCTGCAAAGAGCTGCTTTGCCCCAGGTTTCACCACTGCCAGGACAGCCCATATCCAAACACTGACCAAAGTGAAGCCATTCTTTAATAAATAAGCAATTTAATAAATAAATTTGCCAAACTTCACCTTGGAGTCTTTTTTCCAAGAAAACCCAACCTAAAACATGGTCATCCAGAATTCTTGCCCTAAATAACTAGATGCAGCTTTCATCCCTACTTCTGCCCATGTGCGCATCCACTGAGAACACAAATGCCTTATTGTCTTCTAGACAAAATCCAGCTCCATCATCAAAGTCTAGTTTAAATCTCCTGACTCTGTACACATTGCCCACACTCATCAGAGCACTGTCTCCACAGTTGAACAGACCAGTGCCATTCAAGAGAATTATAATAGGAATCCCATGTGCATCTTAATTGTCTAATTACACATTAAGAAAAGTAAAAGAAACAGCTTGATTAATTTTAATTACACAGTAGAACCTCCAGAGTTGACTACCTCCCTACATTGACCACCTCCTTCAGACCAGACATGCACCACATGTACATAACAGTACATCCCAGCAGGCCTAGTGTCTTACAGGGACCACCTCTGTATGTTGACCAGTTTGTTACAAACTTACAGAGGTTCTACTGTATATTTTACCTTTCTGTAACCAAAATCTATCATCCGGATGGCGTTGTGATCAATATAAAATTATATAAAAACTATTCATGAGATTTTTTTTTAATATTTTTTTCCCATATTAAGGGTTTGAAACCTGGTGTATATTTTATTTTCACATCACTTTTCAATTAACACCAGGCACATTTAGAGCACTCGCTAACTCACTCCATGTAGCTTACTGCTCTGAACACTGTAGATGGTGGGGGTCTCAAAGACACAAAGGCTAAGATTTAGTCCACAAACTGTAAAGGTGTTTGATAAAACGTTTGCTGAGTGGATGAATAAATGAATGAATGGCCAATAATGAATGAATCAACGTAAGTTCACAAGGGCACATCTTGGGCTAGGAGCAGGCAGGATTCATTCCGACTGCATTGCCCCTTGCTATTTCAGGATCCCGCCCTGCAGCTCTGGGTCCCTCTGTGCCTGTGTCCAGTGTGCATGGATAGTATACAGCATTCATGTTCAGGGTTTGGGCTTTAAGCACAAACTTTAGAAGACAGAGCTCTGTCATCTAGTAGCTGCTGAGGCTGGGCAAATTACTAGGCTTATGTAGAGCCTCACTTTCCTTACTTATGAAATGGGGAGGGGTGATAATGTTACCTAGTTTTGACGTGAGAGTCAAAGGAGGCATTGCAGGTGAATCACTTTGCATATAACAGATGCTCAAAAAAATATATAGCTAACAAAGCTGAATGTGAGGCAGAAAACTTACAGGGAGAGTAGGGTATAAATGTAGCATGACACAGTAATTCACTCACTCACTGATCTATTATTCCTTTATTGAACTAATACCTCCATGGTGGTCATGAGGATGTGCTTCTCTGATCCCCAACTGAGGGGAGCTTACAGATCCACACTCCAGCTGTTGGGCACTGAAGCCTGGTGACCACATTGCTCACTGAGGCTGCGCTTCCACGTGCTGACCCCGCTGGTCAGTTAGTGCTGAAGGGAGACTAGACAGACCCACTCCCGGGGAATTCAGAACTCTTCTGATAGGCAACGTTGACTCAGGGCTCTCTGCCAGACAGCGCTGCTGAAACTCCTTAGAGCTACACATCAGTCTGAGACAACTCCACCTAAGCTCTCTCCCTCCCCTCTCTCCTTTACTAAGGGTCAGCCCTGCATGCTGGTCTGACAGCTCTCCCAGCCTCCCAGATCCCTCCTCATTCTCTCTCCTAGACATTTCCCCTAATAAAGTCCTTATACTTTTTAATCTTTCTACTTTTTAGAAGTCCCAGACTCCCCTGACTGGCAACACGCCTGGCACCTCTGTAGGAAGTGCTGGAAATACACCGTGAACAGGAAATACGAGGCCACTGCCCTCTGTGAAAGCTACAGTTGCACAGGGAAGCAGAGAGTACGTGAGAGAATGGCAGGCTGTGAAATGTGATATAAAGAACACGAGACAGGGTGATGCCTTACGAAATCAGAGAGGGGCTCTCAAAGAGGCCACATTTGTGCCAAGGACCGAATGGCAAGAAAGCACCAGATACATTGAACAGGAGCATGAACGCAGACGAAGACCCAGGCAGGTGCAAGCCCAGTGTGTTCAAAGTACAGGAGGGGCCGGCCCCCCTCCCCCTCCCTGGGCCCTTCTGAGCGGCAGCTTGACTCACTGCAAGTTCAGACTCGGGGGCATGGACTTTCCATCGAGGTCTTTAAGGGTCCTGAGCACCTCACTTAACACTGCTTCACTGAGTATAAAAATGGCTAATCTACCAGTTTATAAGGGACACAAACAGGCAGAGAACGCTCTTAAAGGATAAAGGGTGTGTGTCCCATCCCTAGTCATCAAGTTTGGCTGGTGTTCTCCGTCCTCATCATGTCAGTGTCTCTGTGATGGTCACACATGTGTCCCTATGAGACACACATGTTCACCTACACTCTGGAGGGTGCTCCATGAAGAGGGAGCCCTCATGTAAAGCAGGACTCCAATTGGTGATCAGGGTCCATGTGGGTCCATCAGTTGTAACAAAGAGCTGCTGAAGCTGGATCTTTACTTTTAGCTGGGGAAGAAAAGCTGAAAGGAAGTTGGACTGAAGTTGGACTCAAATTGGGGGCTGGGTCCAAGTATGATGCGAGAGGGGAGTGGTATTATTTTTTATGTGTGTGTGTGTATTTTAAGATCCAGGAAAGATAAACCTGCAGAGACAGAAAATGGTATTGGAGGTTGCCGGAGGTGGGGGCAGAGAAAGGGGGAGAGGCTGCTCAGTGGGGCATCCTCTGGGGAGAGGCACATGTTCTAGTGCATATTGTGAAGGAACTCTCTGCCACTGAATTTAAAATGGGTAATTTTATGTTGTGTAAATTTCACCTTGATGGGGAAAAAAAAAAAAAAAAAAAAAAAACAGAAAAGATCATGGCAGATGCATTCCAGCACACTTGCCATGGCATAAAAGACCCACAAGGTCACACACCCCCTGTCCTGCCTCTGCCACCACACCTCTTCCACATGCTCCGTGCTCAATACCCCCCAGACTCGCAGTCCTTTTTGCTATTCCTCGGGTCCCTCAAGGTCCCGGCTGTGGTCCTCCTCTCTGATGGGAGCCCCGCTGGCTTGTAGACATTGGCATGACTTACCTCCTTTATTTCTGTCTTCTTCCACTGCCCCTCTGAGGAGGCGTGCCAGGCCCTCCTAGCTGAAGCCTTCCCACCACTTACCACCCCTGTTTGCTATTCTTCTTAACTGATGTTATCACTCTCTAGACTAGATTATTATTAACTGACTCTCTTGCCCACAACAAGCTCAGCTACCTTGAAGCCTGGACTCTGTTTGTTCCCAACTGTGTACCCAGCATGTGGAACAAAGCTGGTATGTCTCAGGCACTTGGTGTTGAAGAAACAATGAATGAATGGACGTCCCAGGCAAGGGACAATGCTACTTCCTCACAGTGTCTGGGATCCAGGACGTGATCCATAAATGTTTGTTAAGGAACATGAAAAAATAAAAATGAAAAGGATGGTGGCTGGCTGCTCTGTGGAGGCTGAATTGGAGTGGAACAGGAAAAGGAGGGGGGGTTACCTGAGTATTAGGAGTAAAGAGGGGATGAGGTCACTGGCCCAGGTAGAGAAGTGCAAGGAAGGGGCTCATGCAGGCAGGAACTTGGAGAAGTGTGTTGAGTCCTCCAAGCTCCTGCTGCACAAGCCCCATTCCTGGAGTAAGTGTCCCCAGGATGCAGACTAGGGACAGCAACTGAGCCCGGGAGGAGGCTCTACTCAGCCAGATGCAGATTAGCTAAGGGGCACTGAGCTGTGGCCGTGATTAAAGTCCAGCTGCAGAGCGTCCTGCAAGGCTCAGGTCCTGGCTTCACAAGCTCTTGCCCAGAAGGGACCTTAATGGCCCAGATGTGGCAGACAGACCCAACCCAATTCTCAGCTAAGGAGGCTAGCTTTCCTGCATGCCAAGCAGAAAACCTTTTCATCGCTTTAGAAACACTCAGTATACTTCACTTCCCCAAGTATTATCCACAGGAAAAATTTAGACTTTATAATAGATCACATTTGTACATTAATGATTCAAACATCAGAACTTGACCCAGTCCACATTCTGTTCTTGGCTCTCTCTGCACAGTCACTTCATGTTGGAGTAAAGATTCAGCATGTTGTTAATATTTCCTGCCATGGCTTAGGCCACGTTATAATTGCCTGTATCTATTTTTAAGAATTTTCCTATTTTAAACCACATCTGTCAAAACTGCTGATGTCAACACATATGTACTGGTGTGATTTTGTAACATTAAAAACTGAGACTTTTCTTTTGAATATATATAATTGGCTGTAGCGACTGTGAGCTTTCCCTGTTTGTGGTTTACTTGTTTGTTTTCAATCTATGAGAGCTAATTTACATGGAACTCAGGGACAGTGGTTGTCCACAATTAGAATCCCAGTGACTTTGATGTCTGGTCTCAATGTTCCCGCTTATTCATTGAGGACACGTTTCTTAGGCGATCGTCAGGCAAGTATACAGTACAGTTATTGTTCATGGGCTGCAAATCTTATAAACTTTGTCTTGGAGACCCACATGTGGAAATATGTTTAGCAATTATTCTTTTTTAATTCCATATCTGTGAAAAATAATTATCATTTTTGACATTAGTGTAAAATGCCAATGTTCTACATGAAAAGAAAGAAAGGGTTACCCGATCCAAATTTCCAGAACTGCCTGGATGCTTTTAGTAATTTGGAAAATTCAGTCAACATATTGTTGTATGGAAAAAAAAAAAAAAGAAAGGAATGCACTGAACATTTCAATTAGCTGTTTCTCTAGTTATTTTTAATTAAATGTGAAATGACAGAACAATTTCCAGTGCTTTTGTAACACTTTTCTGACCCACCCCAAACTCTCTTGTGCTGTGTAATAAATGAGACAATAATTTGTACACTGACATGACTGTTTTCCCCTTCGAAGTAGACATTACTGACTTGACTCGCTTATTCTAAACAGTCTGCCATTCACCAAAAATATTTTTGATTTCCTCTTCAAGAACTGTCTTCACAGCAGGCAATATAACCCTTTGAATAACATTAATGAAGGGAAGTCTTTGTTCATAGAAAGTGGATTTAATTTTCAGAAACAGTCAAATGTCACTTGTAACTAATCTTGGTGACTAAGCTGGGTGCAATTGGGGTGTGTAGGTGTGCACGCACATGTGCTGTGTATGTGTGAGCAAATAACAACAGCAGATCCTTACTGAGCACTTCCTGTCTGCACCACTTTCTAAGCATCCTCCTGACAGCATGAGGAGGAAATAATATTATCACCCTCATTTCCCATAGGAGGAAACTAAAACACAGAGAGGTCAGATGACTTGCCTAAGAATACAGAGCTCATCGGGGAGGAACTGAGATGTGAAGGGAAGTAGTTGGGCTCCACAGTCTGGTCTTTTAACCTCATGTAGCCTGAACCAACTGAGTTGACAGTTATAAACAAGAGATTAAAACTGCCCTGAGCAACAGCCTATTCCCTCAAAGTCTTATTTCCCTAGTTTGCATTTAAAGACCCTTGACAAGCACTTCCCAAGTTGTAACAAAGCTTTAAGATGCCATTCATATGGGCACGCGCTTACACTCTTACCAGCCCATGGTAAGGGACTGGTTTTCCCAACTCACTTCATCATCAAGGAGGTCATTGTGTTGCTTGGTCCCGCGGAAACCCCAGGTGTCACCTAATACTGAGGGAGAGACCATAAGCCTAAGTACAACCCTGGCCTCCTCAGTGCTATGGTCACTGACATTTGCAGCCACAATGCACACAACTCCGGTTGTGCTAATCACTCCAGTTCCACTGGGATGATAGCTTCTGATTCCACAATAATAATATGTGTCTTACAGGGCTTGAGCTGTTGGGGGGAGGGGGTGATGAAGCACTGGACTGCACATGAAGGATCTTAGGGACAACCCAAGGCATATGACCAATGAAATTCAGCATTTTCAACAATGTGTTGAGTTCCTACTATGCTAGATGTAGGGAACTCTAACAGGAATAAAAATCCTCCAGTATTAACTTTGAATAGATACCTGACTCTAGAACAGAATTTTACAAGTTTCTAAAATGTATTAAAAGATCAAAAAGACTTTGGGAAGTGCTGGATTCCACCAAACCTGCTTCTTGCTTGAGAAACCTCTTCTACATCCAGGAAATTAAGAAATACATACAGATATCCCAACTAAGTTCCAGTGTGAAGCTCATTTTACCCAGAGCCTCTGATAAGGGTTGGGCTCTGTAAAATCATGCCAGAAACGACATAGTAAAACCCCACCATGGGGTGGGGGCACTGTGAGCGGAGTCCTGGGAGACTGAAAGAATGCAGTAGTAACAAGAACACAAAGCTGTAAGAAGTCCCCTTTGGCCTTTAACACCATACTCATTCAGCCTTCCTGGGATTCAGGGGCCCACCTTTTACTACTTCATTTAAGGTTTTCCTGAAGACTGAGCAGGACAGGAAATGTAAGCACACCTTGCAAACTCCTCTGGAAGAAAGCTGCTACTCTATCACCTGGAACAGAGCAATTCCACCAGGGAATGACCCCATGGCTGACACCAGTGAGGTTCTAGGAGAGCTGGCTTAAAGAGCTCACCTCAGCCACCTATTCCAACTCCAGCTAAGGAACAATTAAAAAGATGTTTAAAATGACCATTAAGTCCAGGATTCATTAAGTGAACAAACCCTCGCTCCTCGCTCCGCGCTGAAGGGCCTGGGCCTTCCCAGTCTCTGTGTGCCCCCATTCCCAACAACCTGGACAGCTCTTGGTTAAGGTTCCTTGCCCTCAGCATTTCTTTTGGATCAAGTTCTTAGGTCATTAATTACTCATGCTAAGTATTGTCTTCTTTGTCTACCTATAGCAAAAGATTCTGGGAAAAGATCTCCAGTGCTTCAAACCAGCAGCACATTCTCAGTATCTCCATGATCAGCAAGGCTGGGAGACTCGCTGGAAGCAAAATTCTAATGGTTTATATCTTGGAGTCAACTTTATTAGTTACATTCCTTAAATAATGAACTCAGAATCAAAGTACTTTGAGGCAGTATCCCAAACTGTGTTGTTGTAAACATCTCCTCTGAGGTCTTTGGCTCACACAACTTTCCAAAGAAGAATATGTACTCTCTTGAACAAGCATCTCTTTTAATAGTCTTCCCACTGGAAAATCTTAAATCAGTCATGCCCTCCAGATTCATATATTTTAGTTGATTTGGAAGTAACAAACTTTAAAATTTAACTGCTAAAAGGAGATACACTGGATTATTTTTTTTCCTAAAGCAATTTTTAAACATAGTATAGACAGAGCCAACTTTTATCATGTGTACCTCTCATGTTGAAAACCATGGCAGAAATGTCTGCAAGTCTTAACCCCAAAGATGTACAGTCATTCATTATTTGAACAACCAAGATGTTTCTATCCTGTGGACACTATAAACCAAAGACAAGGAGAAACTGTCCACTTTGCTTTGGTTGTTAATAAGATCCTAATACCCCTCTGATACCTGCACATGCTAGACACAACAGGTACCGACCTTCCCCCAACTTCATGCTAGTTTGTACTTGTATTTTTCATTCCATTTGACTGATAGTGAGTCACCTAAAGTCATTTATTAATCAAGGAAAACTGAGAGATGAAAGAAAGAGAGAGAGAAAGAAAGGAAGAGCGGAGGGGAGGGAGGAGAGGAGGGGAAGGAAGGAAATAAATCACAACTTTCCTAAATCAAGAATGCTGTGGTTGGCTGACTGCAGTGGCTCTGTCTATAATCCCAGCACTCTGAGAGGTCAAGGCAGGTGGATTTCTTGAGCTCAGAAGTTCAAGAAATGAGGATACCTGAGCAAGATTGAGACCCCATTACTACTAAAAATAGAAAAATCAGCTGGGCGTTGTGGCTGGCATATATAGTCCCAGCTACTCAGGAGGCTGAGGCAAGATGATCGCTTGAGCCCATGGGTTTAAGGTTGCTATGAGCTATGATGATGCCATAGCACTCTACCCAGGGTGACAGAATGAGGTTCTGTCTCAAAAAAATAAATAAATAAAAAATAAGAAAGAAAGAAAGTGTTGTAGTTAATGATATGCAAAAATCAGCTCAAAATTGTTCAGGAAGGGGTATTTTTTAAACAAAAGAAAATACTATTTTCTGTAGGAATAATTTTCTGTGACTGCAAACAAGGCTGAGGAGAAGAACCACCTTGACGGTTTCACAAGAGCGGCTTATCAACATGGTCAGCTGCAGTAATGATTGCAGCCTGGGCAAGTAAATAAAGCCAACTACTAGCTCAGGAAATCTATTAGAAGCACAAGATCTTAAAACACCTCAGGCAATGAAACATTAAGAGACTTGGGCGAATGGGAAGCTATCCACCCTCTCCTCAGCCTGCCCACGACAGTTTATAACAGGCCTGAGACAGACTAAGGAAACTTCCTTTCTAGAAGACAGGAGAAATTGCAATGCTCTATTCACTTGGTCAAGTTTACCTTTCAAGGGGCTTAACTTCACTTATGGGCAGCTACATGGGCTGCTATGCAAAGCAATGATTGACCCCCATTCAGGAGCGGAAGGTATGTGAGTTTTATATGTGCTTAGAGTGGCAGAACTTCAGAGCTGGGGGAGGCCCCGCAAGGCTCTCCTGAACCCAGCCTGAGTGGATGAGAGGGGCCCCCTGCCTGGAGCAGACTTCCCCTGCAGGTGGCCAGGGCCCTGGTGGAGAGGATAGCTGTGGCTGTTAGGGGCAACAGGGATGGAGCAGGGGTTACTGGCTGTGCATTAGCCACTCTGTTTCTAGTTCAGGCTCCTCATTTGACAGAAGAGGAGACATATTCAGAAAGGAAGGGATTTGATCAGGGTCAGGTGGTCCCTCACTCACTTCCTGATAATCCCCGCCACAGCCAGATCACACTTTTCCCTGTAATTCTACATTTTATGAAACTTACTGAGAAAATGGCAGCCCGTGTGAGGCAATGGGAGTGCAGATCTGACTTTTCTTTCTCTTATGAGACCAAAAGGGATCTGGGTAAGTAGAGCCTATGTACTATGTAAAAATAATGCTTGGCTGGCTAATTGAAAAGTCAAAAACCAACCAACCAACCTACCAAGATTAGAAGGCAAGGGAAACTAAGTTAAGAATCCCAGTCCAGAGGCCAGAACAGGGATTCTTCCCATTTTCAGTCTGTCCTTAACCTCAGGATGCTGTGGACAGCTGGGGTAGCTGGATGGAATAGGCCCCCTGGGACATGCTTCTTCCTTTTTGTCATCTTCCCAGATGTCATCTGCTCAGATCCCTCCTGCCAAGTTGAGTTTTCATCTCTGGAGCCTAGGAAAGGAGAGGCAGTCTTCCCTGACCTCGTCACACCCACAGGCACGCTGGTGCCGGAGACTCTTTCCCTTTAATGCAAAGAGGTAAAGACCTGCTCCACCCACATCTTCTTCTGCCCAATTCTTTTCTCTCCTTTAAGGCAGGAGTCAGCCCTGGACTGCTACCTGTTTTCGTTAAGTAGTTCCTCACAGAACCTGTGGCCCACAAGGCCAGAAATGTACCAGTTGGTCTTTACAAAGTTTCCCAACCTCTGCACTAGACCATTAGTGAAGATAAATCTTCAGGCTCAAGGTCTGAAGGGATTTCACCCAGATAGCAAAGGGAGATCCTTAGGTAGCTTCTTCACCATATTTTAAAAAGAGTCTTCAGGGGTGAGAAACCCACCCATGTGGCTGTACAGGGGGCTGTCTAATAATCACAGGTTTGGAGAGAAGCACAGAGAACAAGCAGCACATGACCAAGTGGAGGCACACGGGGAGATAAGGGAAGGAGCAGGTGTCTCCGGCTGTTACCTGCTGCGCTTCTTCAATGCGCAGAAGGAAAGAGAAATGTAGCTGGACAAGGAAGACGTCGCAGAGATGACTTGAGAGCCTCCAAAAGATGGGGAGAAGTGGTCTCGAGGCCACTGAGGGATGGGCTCCTGCCCAACAGCATGTGGCTGAAAGGACCCAGCAAACTTCAGGAAACCGCAGGGAACACAGGGACAGCAGGGAACACAGGTTAGGAACAGCCCACATAGCCCATGTCCAATTTTCATAAATAGAAAAAGAGTAGATTCCAAAACTATGTAATTAGAAAGTCACATTTTGAAGCCCTCTCAGAATCATTAAGAAAAGAACAAACATCCCAATGAGGAAAATAAAAGCATAAATATTATAAATTGATGATTTTGAGAAATACACGTAAATAGGGTCAAAAAACATACAGCAAAGTTCAATGTTGCCGGTAATTAGATAAAAAGTTAATAAAATAACAACAAGATCCTGGATTTTTTCCTTCTGGGATGGCAAACATTTGCAGAGATAACGCAGAAGGCTGGCGAGAGTGCAGAGAACCAGGCCACTGAGTCCATATGGGAAGGCAAAGTACCACAGACGTCACCGAGCACCCTGGCAATATTACTAAGCTTTAAAACGTGCACACCCCACACCCTGCCATTTCCCTTCTAGGAATTTAGTCTAAGGAAATAACTACAAATAGGGATGTTCATTGCAATATTATTAACAAGTGAAAGTTGATATAGTCTAAGTAGGTATAATAGTTTGGTTATAAATATTTGGACTATAGAACATTTTTCAGCCATTAACATTTAAAAGGAGTTTATGGAACAGATGGGTATCAGTAACCTAAACAAAATATAGATGCATATTTTTTCACAGCATTTATAACAGTTTATTAAGTTTAGTTATACATTTTCTTATCAGATCTTGGCAACTCTGTGAAGTAAGCTGCTGGGTAATAATGAGGGTGGCTAATATTTGCTGAGAACTTCCTCTGTGCCAGGCACTCCGCCAAGCATTTTGTATAAATTCTATCATTAAATCCTGACATAACCACAGAAGGAAGGAACCATTATTAACCCCAGCTTATAAATGCAGAAGAGAAGCCAGAAAGGTATGTACAAGCTTACGCAGAAAGTGCACAACACAGCCAGGATTTGAATGCACAAAGCAGTTCACTGAGGAGTTAAGCTTCCAACCACTATGCTTTACTCATAAGGTACTATTACTTCTTCCTGGGATGAATGGATGGGTAGATGGATAAGTGGAAGGACAGGTGGATAGAAAGAAGAAAGGATGGATGGATGGGCAGACAGACAGAGATAAAAGGGTATATAGATGAGTAGATGGACATAAAAATGAATTTGTCGGGAAAAGAAAAAACCATAAAAGTTTTTTTTTTTTCAACTTTGTTTGTTTATTTGAGACAGAGTGTCACTCTGTTGCATAGGCTACCGTGCCATGGTATCAGCCTAGCTCACAGCAACCTCATGGGAACCCCTCCTGGGTTCAATATATCCTCCTGCTTCATCCTCCCCAGGAGCCAGGACTATAGGCACCCACCACCGCACTTGGCTAGTTTTTTCTATTTTTAGTAGCAACAGGGTCTCGCTGTTGCTCAGGCTGGTCTTGAACTCCTGGCTTTAAGTGATTCTACCACCTCAGCCTTCCTGAGCACTGGGATTCCAGGGGTGAGTCACCATGCTTGGCCAAAACTGGTTATTGTTTAGTGGTTCTTTTATGATTCTATTTCCTCCTTTTTGCTTTTTTCGGGAACAACCAAATTTTCTGCAGTGTTTTGTTTCTGTAACCAGACTACAGGAGTATGTTTTACATTAAAATTCATTACAGTGCAAAGCAAAAAATAGTTCTCAAAACACTGTAGTCTTTATATCCATCTTTTGCAAAAGGGTGGCTTAGTTCTAGGTTGAGCAAGAGCTGAGCGACTTCTCCTTCTTTTGCTATATATAGCACCAGAAGGAAACTTCCAAGGCAGCCAAAACACAAGGCAGCTTCTTGAACACTACCCAAGAATCTGTGCGTAAGTCCAGCCAACTAAGAGGGAATGTGCAAATGGGATTTTTCTTCCCAAAAGAGCGAGGTTTAGACTAAAACCATAGCTGGCTAGAAAATAAAGATTTGAAGGAACTTTACGTTTTTCCACGGTTTTGTCTTTATGGTGTAAGTTGATGATGATTGAAGAAAAGTAAAAAAGAACAAGGCCACTGAAGTTTTCAAAAGATTTTCATCTAAAAATTGGACAAGGTTGAACGATCTGAGAAAAAAAAGTGGCCTAAGTCTTGATGGCTGAGAAAAACTTGGAGATGCCTTGAAGTCTGAGCTGCTTCGAGTCCAATTGCATAACAGATAAATTGGGGCAGTCAGAGTTTAAATTTAACACGTTTACTTCAGAGATGACATTTCTGAGCAACTGTTCCATTAGCGTTGACGTTAGGTGAATCAAACACCTGCAGCCAGAGACAAGGGAGCTAGATTCCCCCAACTCCCCTGGCTTCCCTCCTCTGCCCCTCCATTTTCTTCCAGGGACGTAACATGCCTCCAAGGACTTAGAAATCGCAGGCACCAGACTGAATGCTATTAACTAAACATCTTGCTTTGCTGCACCAGGCAACCGAGGGAGCCCCGTTTTGTTATCTGTCAGCTCTCCTCGTCAGAAGAGCTGAGCCCCGAGCTCTCTCCTCACCCCCGCGCCAGGGAGCCTCCCTCTCCACAGCACGCCTCTGCTGACTGACAAACCCATCTTATCCCGGAAGATTCTGTTCTCCTGGGAGCCCAGGCTCTTAAGAGTGGCCTCCATTAAATGTCTGTCAGCTATGAGAACACATCTACTTTGTGTTGGAAAGAAGAAAGGTAAGGAAAGAAACTCGGCGAGTGTGCATGTAGTCAGACAACAATGCAACAAACACCTGTATCGTGCCTTACCCTTAGTTTTAAGAGTTTTAATTATACACATTTATTTCATACACCCCAAATCACCTATGAGGTGTGCATTCTAATTATACCCATTTAAGAGATGAGGAAACAAAATGGGGGTACCAGGAGGTTAAATAATTTGCCCACAATCACACAGTAAATTGGGGAGCCAAGATATGAACCCAAGCAGTTGGGCTCCAGATGTTGAGCTGCCCATCACTCTGTCACGTTCACTGAATCCTGATGCTGTCCCAGACACAAAGTGAGGACTGGAGCAGTCAGGGATGATGGAGGTGCGCAATACCACACACACCTCCTCTTTGCTCCCTGTGGACATCATATAACTATCAGAAGCTGCCCCACCCTAGGCGTGCTCTCATTTAATCCTCAGATCTGTGAGCAGGATGTATGAATCCCTCACATGGATAAGGAACTAAAAGTTGCACTAAACGTCACACCTAAGAGGTGACAGAAAGATGTTCATCTAGAACTGTCCAGGACAGGTGACAAAGTTGGCCTTGTTGCTGCAATATAGCCCTCATACCACCCGCAACAGGATCAGCTAGGATGTTTGATTAAAAATGCAGATTCCTGTGTCCCCCCCCCCCCCATTGCACTTATTCCCAACCACAGGGCAAAGGGCAACCTGTGGTTGTACGAGCCCCCTGGGGGGTTCTGATGCACACTCAAGTTCGAGAACTTTGCCCACACTATGCTGCGTGCTTTTTCCTGCCACTAATTATGTTTGCAGTGAGAATTAATAAGTAATACAGGAAGCCCTTCATGTACAATAGCATGGGTCAGGATTGGACATCCCCTGGTTTCACTTCTCACAGCTGCATAGTAGATCACATCTTCCACAGTGAAACTGCCAAGCACTTCAAGTCCTCTCATTTCTTGTCCCTTACCTTATGCTTTCTGAGTTTAATGGTGTGAAACCCCATCGTTGTACCCTCCAGTGATGACATTCTATAAAATCCTATCTCTTCAACCCATAGAAGGTGATAATAAAACTCAGATAATTTGAATTAGTGAACTTTCTCACAGGACAGATCTTTTTAGACCTCTATGTGCTAGAGGCAAATTCTAGGATTTATTGAATCCTCATGTTAAAGGGGTAGGCATATACATGTTTCCTTCATTTAAAGAGTTCCATTTTAAAAAAATCAAAATTTTTTTTTCCTTCTAGTACCCCAAGAATAAGAAGGAATTATCCACATTGGAGAGAGTGAATTAAAAACAAAATGCTTGGTAGAAAATCTAACTAAGAGTTATGAATGTCCTAAATTAAAGATCAGATTTTATATGGCTCTTTGGTTTGTTTTTGTCAAAAATGGAGGGAGGGAGAGAGGAAAGGAGGGAGAAAGGAAGGGAAGAAACAAGGAAGGAAAGAAGGGAGAGTGAAAGAGAGGGAGGGAAGAAGGGAAGGCACAAAGGAATGGACAAAATAAAATAAAATAAAATACACATCACCCTTGGTCCCTCTACAAATTTTCTCCAGCTTGGCTAAGAAATGGGAGAACACCCTCTGGTCCTCCAGCACCATCCCACAGATGGAACCATGGTTCACAGTGGGCTAGCTCGCCTGACCCCAATTGTGGCCAGGATTGACACTCTGACACTCATGTACATGGGGGTCTGTAGTGCTGCTGGTCACAGGCAAAAGAAGTGTCACTAAAACCAGCATGCCTAAACTTGAATCGCAGTGAGTAAGAAGGAAGTGACTCTCAAGGTCTGGTTTCCAAGTCTGTCAAAGAAGGATGATATTAGAACTCAGTCCAGGAGGATTCCTGGGATGGCAGTTAGAACCTTGCAGTAAGTTAAGGGCTTGTCATCATGTCAATATCTTTGTGACACTGTGTCCCTTCCTGTACACCATCGCAGCAGGTCATACAGAGGGAAGTGTGAACTGAATCATCATCTACATGCTCTAAAAATGCTTATTTAATTTTTTAAAGCTCTGGTATAAAATAGATTGAGATAAAGACTCACTCATACCTGCATTAATGCAAACATGGATATATAAATAATCTCACATGAAAGTTAATGACAGGATACGTAAAACATAGAACTCCTAGAAGATAGGAATTATATGAGATTATGGAGTAAAAAACATAAATACTACCATGGAAGGCAGTAGTGGGTTCAGGGTGGTCCCAAGTTCAGAGGGGTGAGAGTGGGAAGAGATGGGGTGTTGGGATCACAGGCCAGGTCACAGGCTACAGCACCACAGGGGGAGAAGTCAGAGAGTCGTTGTCTCCTTCCCTAATCTGAGCCAGGTAACAACACCAGGAATGCAGTGTCTGCCTCCAAGGACAGTGATGGTGACTATGGAGGCATCTCTGTGGGCACCAAGATGGCGTTGACGTCTACCTGACTGCAGCGGATTCTGCAAAGCACCTGTCACTTTCCTCTTCAGGACTGAAGGACCATTTCCAAGGTTCTGTGGACAGTGTTCAGGTGTCAGTCCTCAAGACATTTCCTTGGCTAATGACAGTCTTCTTTTCTCAGGTCATGTCTTCTTCCCATGACCCACATCCAGCAAAAGATCACCTGACCTGGGAGTTATAAACCCACCCATCCCTTACCCCAACTCAGGACCACTGGTGAGACTGTTTCAGAGTCCAACTTCTCCCAACCTCAATCCTGGTTCCTCCCAAATCCCCCCACAGCTGTTGATGCCCCAAACACTCCCTACTTCTTCCACACAATCTCCATCTCAGGGTTGGATTTCTGGAGATTCCAGCCCATGGCCTTCACAATGGTGAACCCTGTGCAAGAAGGCCCAGGGGCAGACAGAAACTGCCACTGACCCACACACTTGCACGAAGCCTCGGATACACCCAGCCATAGATCATCATCTTTGGCTATGTGCCTCTTCCAAACATACTACACAAGAATAAAGAGCAGCAGCAGCCGGAACCAAACACTGGGAACTGATGTTGGAAATAGGCAGGGCAACCACTCATTCCACTCAAAGGGGTTGACATAACCCGGAGAGGGATCTGGAGAGGCACAGGATACGGGGTGTAACACCTACAGGCTTTCTAAGATGCTCCACAGGGCAGCGCCTATGGCTCAAAGGAGAAGGGCACTTGACCCATATGCCAGAGGTAGTGGGTTCTAACCCAGCCCTGGCCAAAAACTAAGATGCTCCACAGAATTTATCCCATTGGGTTGTCAAAGCTCCTCATGTCGGGCATCATTCAGTCTGAATGACAGACGTTAAAACTGAGGTTTTGAGAGCGACTGCCTTCACTCAAGGGCAGGAGTTGTATCTCAACTTTCTGAAGGATACATTTTTTTTACCTTGACATCATGAAAGTAGAGTTGATCTTCATGCCAATATTAGTCATGAAGAGCTGACCAACTTATAAAATTTAGCCTTGTATTGATGTGTAATAGAAAAAGTATTAATTTATAAGATGCCTTTCACTTACGTGAGTGTGGCACACTTGCTAATAAGGCACTATTGGCTGATGATTTAGGCTATCAGAGGAGCAGCTGGCCTTCTTCAATCAACCAAGTGCTGTCCATAACCAGGATGGATCTGGAAAAGGTCCCAAAATAAAGCAATTTGCTACTTTCCATTTTCCTCAATCCATCACCAAAATAACAGAGCAAATGCTCCCATTCAAACTGCTTTGTATATGCTCAGGCTGAACTAGAGAAACCCCATGTTGGGTACAACACTCATATCCACTTTAGCACCACTGACCCAGTCTGGTAATATTTCAGTGTGGCAAGAGACTTTTATAATAAACTAAAAACCTCCAGACCCCTCATCCAGGTTCCTTGCTGGGAGCCAGTTTACAGGGTTTAAGGAGAAAGGGAAAGAGGATGTGGGCCTTGAGAAGCAAACGGCTCTCATTGCAAAGTGGAAACACTATCTAGGGTGATGCAAACAGGCTGGGAAATGTACATACCTCATCAGTGTGTATCATTTGCTCACAGGGCTCAAAGTGAAGTTTGGGGACCCATAATCAGATGACAATATTGGATATACGCCACCACCATTTGCTGAGAAGCGGCTGTGTGTCAGTCTCAGATTTACCTTTAGTATCTCTTTGAAAAGAACCTGAAGCTCAGGGAAGCTAAGAAGCTCCCCCTAGATTACAGAGATAGCCAGGGTTGGAGCTGGCATTGAATCCAAGCATTCAGGCCCCAGAGCTGGCCACTTAACTGCCCCCAGCACCATAAGGACCAGAGCTGTGATGTCAGTAAGTACGGCCACAGCCTGAGATGTAGGCAAGGTATGCTTTTCCCATCCCAGAAAATGGTGGAGCTGGGAGGTGAGAGGTGGGAGGGGACTATGAGAAAGAAGAACAAACTGGCTGTGAAGAGCGTGGCTGCAGTTGGCATTGGGGTTACAGGCCAGTGGAGCTGCATGAGCAAATGGTAATATTTGAGTAAACAGAAAGCCCTGTAGCCTCACGGAAGTTGGGTAGCTCACCTAATATTGACAAGCCTATTTGCTGCCTTTTAAAATGCTCAGCATAATCAGGCCCAATCTACTTTTTGATATAGCAATCAAAATCAGATATTCAGAAAGGGCCTAATTGCTTTGGAGTAGTAAAAGATAAAAGTATCTAGATTCTTCTCCTCAGTCCGCCAATAACCTCCTGGACTTTGTAAGTTCTATAACTCTTTGTGTCTCCTCCTCTCATTGGCCAACATCCATGCCTTGGACTCCTCTCAAACCTTCCTTGTCCCTGAGAAAATTCTGACCCAGGCAGCCAAGCTATCACAGCCCCAACCCACAGGAGGGTGCCTGGAATAAATCTCTCTGCTCTCAACTCCTGGGTGTTTATAGAGGAGCTTCCCTCCTTCCTATAAGCCTGGCTTTGTTCTCGTGAAACAGAAACATTCTCCCTGAGATGCATGTCTGTCCCTTTCTTCTCAGTTTTTTCCTAGTTGACCTCTCCCCTCTTTTGCCAGAGGCATCTGCTGCCTTAGGGAGGATTAGGAGCAAAGAGAGAGAAAGTTCAATATTCAGCCTAAAGACTTTAGTGAAACATAAATCCTGAAAGCTGGGGCTTACAGAGGGAGGAAAGGACTTTCTAATTTGCAGGCACTTAACTGTAAGTCTTGGGCAGAGGTAAGTCAGGATCTCAGGGCTGGGAGGTTCCCACCCACCTTGAGATGCTGTTAGTCTGGGTGACAGGTGCCACAGCAGAGCTGGAGAGGTGAAGTTTCCTTGTGCCTCAGACAGCCCAGCTTCTGAGCCTGACTCTACACCAGTTACACTACACAGACACATTTGAAAGCTACATGTACACATTTTCGAGCATTTTATGATATCTTATTTCCTACTAGCTCAGCATAATGATAAAGAATTTAAAAAATGCATTTCTACCTTCCCTTCTCCTCAAGAACTAAGGTACATTTTGAGTCCCAGGACCTCAGGAGTCCCTTATTCCCTGGGTGGTTTGGTTTTGTATGTCTGGCTACTAGATGTTTTAAAAAACCTGGGTAGAGGGTGAGTGTTTGTGAACCCGTACAGTTTAGGGAGAAATGAACAAACTCTCTTTAGACAGGAAGGGGTTAGATTCTGGGCTATGTCTGCACACCTTCTGGAACATGTACTTTGCATGTCCACATTGTAAAGGCCTCAAGGAAACTAGTTAAAAAAAAAAAAATCAACCCCCAGCATTTCTCAAAATTATTTAACTCCAAACTGTGTTTCCCCCATGGCATTCCTATTATCATTCTGTGGAGCAGTGATACACAGACAGGTTTTGGGCAAGTTATAACTTAGAAAAATGCAGACAAGTAAGAACTGAGATCACCTGCCCAACATGGCCTGGCTCTCAGGGCCGAGGACTGAGACCATCTGTGTCAACCTGACTTAACTTTCTTTCTTTTTTTTTTTTTTTCACAGAAATCTCTGCCCAAGAAAGATAAGATTAAAAATTTAACTGCCTGTTTCAGAAAATTAATGCAGATCCATTTATCTGGGACAACAGTCTGCTCACCTGGACAAACAGCTCGTTGATCAAATAATAACCTACTTATCAGGCTCATGTCAATATCATCATCTTGCCATGTCTACTAATCCTAGATCAGTATGTCGTGAACTTTAACCCATGCCAATCGGTTTGCTTTCTTAAATTACCCCAGCCTGTATCTTCCTTGCAGACCCTGTGAGTGCCCATCCTGACTTTTACCTTCTGACCTGCTAAGTTCCTGAATGTTTTATCAACACCAGTTTTCTGGTGCTATTTGGGGAAGCTGTACATACTGTGCAATATTTATAAGCAGTTTTGGCTCATGTTTGAAATGTGAGTGCCTACATGGTGCTCAAGCCTGACTTACAGGCACATTTCCCCCGGGGTCAGAACAACAAGCTGGGCCAGATTTCAGGACTCTGAAACCATGTGGGAGTCTCTGCTTTTTGTTTAAGGAATGAGCTTCCAGTTACTAGACTTAGATCCCATGGTACAGAGTCGGCTCTTGACCCAGGGCCAGGCCCATCAGCTTGTCTACCATGAATTTGAATACCATCCAAAACTGGAATGCGTTTGGAACTGAAAAACGCCTATAAAGGCATCTGAAGACTAAAAGTGTGATCCACAGATCCATGCCCAGTCTCTCATCAAAGGGCCCAGGACATCAGTACAGAAACCGGAAACGATGTGACATTTTGTAAATCTATTTTCTTAAAAACTTTCCTTTTATTAAATGTACATATTTGGGTTTTAATTTTTTTTAATAATGGTTATTACACTTGTAAGACAAAACTGCTTACAAGTTTAAAATAAAATGTGGGTGGTGTGCTCTTTGGTGCCATATACAGGCATTAACACATCCATGTGAGGATTATTTAATTATCTGGGACAATGAAATTTGTTCACCTCCTTGCTTAATCCTCACTGGAGGTTGCAGACTCATTGAAATTACGGGTTAATTTATAGATTTCTATCTAGTAGAAATGCAAGTAATATTCAGTAGGAAAAATAACTCAAGAGGTTATAATTATTTGTGGGGCATTGACCAGTTTTGAATGTAGCCTAGGAAACTTATTCTAATACTTCTTTATCATTAAGTTGCTTACAAATATCTAGCTCTTCAAATGTTCTTCGAATTATATTTATCATCGTATTAGTTTCCTCTTTAATTGTTGAGATGAATAAAATCTTTGATACTTTCACTTTATATTTTGTATGAGTCATGTGTTTAGCCTTTTGAAAATTGCATTTGACTTTTTTTGTTTGTTTAACTAAAGAACCAATCTCTGATACTTTAAGGAAAAACAAAATGAAACAAATACAGTCTTTCACTATAAAAGTTTGAAAAGCAGAGTCCTGACTCCAGTGCTCCCCACTGATCAAACCCTTGGAGTATCTGTAGTTTCTGTCCTTTCCGGGGCTTTGTCATTCAAGTGTTTGTATGAATCTGTAACCACATAATTTCCAATTCCATTTTAATTAAACACCTTTCTTCAAAGCCTTAAGTTAGTGAGGGGTTTCTCTGAAACCTAACCAAGTCAACAAATGGTAATTGTAGTTGACAAAAAACTTTCCAACAGAAAACAATCAATCCCACCTCTCCTTAGGGACAGAAATAGGCTACACGTATCAGTAAAATGTACCTGACCAAAACCGGGTATGATGAGAGCAAGAGGTCTGAATTGAACTACCCCCAAAGCAAAGCAGGCAAATTATGATATAAACAAAATACTTCGTGTAAAATTTTACCCTGGGCCTTTCTCATTCTAGAACTGTCTTGGTCTGGCCCCCAAATGGACAAAACCCTGGGAGTGCAATTAAAGCTGTCATGTATAGGACTCCACACCTTGATCTAGGAGCTGATGCTTCTAACGCTCCCTCTTGAGAAGGGAGGGACAGGGGCTCATCCTGGCTCTTGCCCTCCATGCCCCTTTGGTGAGATGGAATGGCCACATGTCCCCATGAACATGCATCTGGTGAACCTGTTGCTCCCTAATTACAGCCCTCCCCATCATTACCCCTCTCTTAGCATTATTTATCCTCACTTGCTCTCACTCTGTTTTTAATTTGACAAACTTCTTTCCACTGAAAAAATGCAGTGCTAACCACATTCCTTGGAGGTTTTGACTCATATTTTGAACTGTTTCTTAAGGGCTAATTATTTCTTTCATGTTACTCAGAATCAGTGTTTCCTCATTTGGAATCCCCCCTTCTCTGTGGAATTTAATATATACATATGAAAATCAAAACCAGTTTTAGCTAAAAACAGATCCTCTGGGAGGTCTTCAGAATCAGCTGACAAGCACAGTTAAGAGGAATCCGGATGGCTGACAACTGTTTTGGCTTCCAGTGGAAAAGAAATAGTCTGGTGCAGCAGCTGGCTGGTGTTCAGGGTGGCCTGCCAAGGCATCATTTACCAAGTTGCTCACAGTAGCAGAGGGGCTGGAGGAGGAGGCTGGGCCACGACACTCTTCTGCCCCCAGAAGTGTCCAGGATGTGAGGAGGCCAAGTGAGTGTCTTGGCAGGATTTAGGTCTGTGACTTTTGAAGGGAGTGTTCTAAAGAGTGCAGTCTGCAATTCTGAAATCTAAGAAGCTCAGCATACCAATAGTGTTTTTGCAAAACTCGTTTGGCAGCAAACACCAACCTGAACTGACGTGATGTTATTTGTGGTCTTTATTTACCCTGCTCAGGGTAAATATTCACATGTTTTACCACTGAAACATCCATCTGCTTGTTGCAGGGTGCTGCCCCAGGCCCCCTGGTGGAGTTGTGTGCCTACAGTCTGATCAACTGACAATCTTCCTCAAGTTTAGAACTCATCTGCACCTAAAATTGGGAGGAATTATTTCTTAATTTTTGGAGGGGAACATACTTTTAATGTTTAGCCCAAAAGAGAACAAGCATGAGGGAAAAGAGTGGTGGTGGTGGGGGGGGGGGATAGACATGAACCCCGAGGACCTAAAAATGCCTAAAAGGGAGTGTCGAAGGGCTTAGGAAGACAATGTGCTTCTTTTACAGGAAAGACTCTGGGCGTCATCTTTGATAAACACCAGCTCTGCACATCCCATCAACACCATTCTGCAGAGAACTCCCACCCTGTCCTTGTGAGCAGTAAAATCAACCAGCTTTTACACAGAGTTAGATGGTGACAGGCACTGTCCTGATCCCTTTACATGAGACATTTTGCTCAATCCTTGCAATGCAATCTCCATTTCACGGGTGAGGACAATGAGGAGCTGGAAGTTGGGTGACTGGGAATGCCATCCACACTTAGTTACAGCTATGAGCAATATAGCATGGGAGCCCATGCCAGCAGCGCAGGGAAGCCACCAAGGACACCCGAGTCTGTCCTCGGAGGGAAAGACAGCATACTCCACTGTGGGGAGAAATCCCCCAATGGGATGCAGCATTCCATATGGAAAGAACACCAGCTATGGAGTCAGAAGATCACAGCACGTTGCCCACCCTTGGCAAGCTTGTCGGATCTCGGAGTCTAATCAACCCTTAAGCCAGCTGCTCTCAACCTGTGGGTCGCGACTTTGTAACAATGAAAATACATCCTGCATATCAGATATTTACATTATGATTCATAACAGTAGCAAAATTACATTTATGAAGTAACAACAAAAATAATTTTATAGTTGGTGAGGAACTATACTAAAGGGTCACAGCATTAGGAGGCATTAGGAAGGTTGAGAACCACTCTGCTTTAAGCCCTCATTTATAAAATGGGGTTTATAGTCCTGTTTTACAGGGCTGCTCAGACGATTGACATGACAAAGTGGTAGTCTCCTTTCTGGATCACAGTATGTTCCCATCTTAGGCCTTTTGCATGAGCGAGTCCATCTGTCAAAATGTGCACCCTCCTTATCTTTACCTGGCTGGTTTCTTCCCAGGTAGTTAGGGTCATGACTTCTCAGAAGAATCTTTGAGCCCCCATCCTATAGCAGCCATGCAGAAACTCTGTCACATGACCTTGTCTTCCTTCCTTCCTGCTAGTTCTTACAATCATCCCGCCAAGGACCATTTCCCAGCATGATCAGGCCTTCATCCCATCACATCTGTCTCCTCTCTCCACTAGAATGAAAAGTCCAGCAGCGGATAAACAGGTTTTGAGCTGGTTCAAATCTTTACCCCTTGTTTTTAGCACAGGGTCCAGCACAAAGAAGGGGACCACTCAATATTTCCTGAATAATTGGCTAATTATTTAATTATTTAATTTAAATTTAATAAGTATAATTAATTATTAGAAGGAAAACAAAACCCATAATGTCTTTTCCTCTCCTCTCTATTTCTATCTCCAGAAGGAGAATGTGAATTTAGTCAGATACAAAAACTCTGGGGATATCGTGACTGGCAAGGATTGGCACCTCCTGCCCTTTTGCTTTCCAGCCAACAAACATTTCCGTGAAAATCAAAGTGGAAAGGACAGATCGGAGGCTCTGCACACCAATTATTGGAACACGTGGAGATTTGATCTATTGTAGAATAAGAACTTCTGCCTTCTCAGACTATTGAAAGCCATGCCTTATCTTTCCCAACTTATATTTTGATGAATTACAGCCCAATTCGTGTAGTTGTAACACTTTCAATTAGGAGATGCTCCCGCAATATCTGTATGCTCCTGCATTCCTAAGCCCTTGAAGAAATACAGAAATAAAAAAGATTTATGCCAACCCCATGTGGTGAAGACACTCAACAGGTTGAAGAGTGAGGCCATGTGGCAGCATTTAGAATTGACAGTCTTAATTAAGCAATCTGCTCACCAGCATCACCAGCAAGGAACCTGGCGTGAAGGCTGTCTTCGTCCCCTGCCACCTAAAAGGCATTTCCATTTGTGTGTGAGCTGGTTCTAAGAATCCTTGTGCATGGCACAGAGCCTGTGGTCAGGGAGCTGTATACTGAAAGGGACCTTGGCAACCGCAGGCAGAACCCCTTTCTCCAGCACAGCCTCGTTTCTCTCCTTTAGAAAACAGCTTTTTCATTTCCCCAGATGAGTCTTGTAAAAATATAGAGTCTTCTTGGGTGTCATGACTGGTTTAGGCATAGGCACATGGCTCAGGCTAGCCCAAGAACACTTGAAAAAGAGTTTCCTTTTGGGATTTTTTTTTTTCCCCCCAACTTGTCTAATTTACTTGGTTGATAAAGGGCTGAACTTGGATTTGAACCCAGGCAGCCTGCCTCTGGAATCTACATTCTGGAAGGCAGGCCTACTGAGATATTAGAAATTTGTAAAAGTGAAATTCTCAATGTTAAGGCCAAATTCCTTCTACTGAACATCTCAGATTCCCACCCTGGGCAAACAGGATGTACCTGTGGGGCAAATTTAGCACAAGGGTTGACAGTGTAATACTTCTAGTGATTGTTTCTTTCTTTCATTCTGCTGGTAAGGAAACCTATGCTGAGCACGGTATGTTTTTCCATTTGTTCACATCATCTGCTATTTCTTCTCTCAGGGTTTCATAGTTCTCTTTATAGAGATCTTTCACATCCTTTGTTAGATAAATTCCCAGGTATTTCACTTACTTTGGCACTACAAACTGTGGTATATGTATACCATGAAATACTATTCGGCCGTAAAAATGATGATGACTTCACATATTTTATGTTTACTTGGATGGAGTTGGAACATATTCTTTTTAGTAAAGTATCTTAAGAATGGGGGGAAAAAGTATCCAGTGTACTCAACACTACTATGAAACCAATATATAAACACTTACACTCTCATATGAAGGATAAAACACAAATATAGTCTAACAAGGGGGAGGGGAGAGGGAGAGTTGTGAGGGGAAGAGGGAAGGTGATTGGTGAGAGGAGGGAGGGCCTTTGGTGGGATCTCACCTAATGTGCATAATGCAAGGGTATATTTCAAAATAAGAGTAAATTACAAATGTCTCACCACAAAAAATAAGTGAGGTGATGATTATGTTAGTTTGATTTAAGCACTCCACACTGTATATGGAATCATATTGTACCCCATAAATGTATAGTTATTATTTAATTAAAAATTAAATTGACCTGCCATTGGATCCTACAATTCCTCTACTAGGAGTATATCCAAAAGATCAAAAATCACTTTGCAAAAAAGATATTTGCACCAGATTATTCATTGCAGCTCAATTCATAATAGGCAGGTCATGAAAGAAGCCCAAGTGCCCACTGATCCATGAATGGATTAATAAATTGTGGTATATGTATAACATGAATACTACGCAGCCTTAAAAAATATGGAGCCTTTACCTCTTTTATGTTTACATGGAGGGACCTGGAACATACTCTCCTGAGTAAAGTATTTCAAGAATAGAGGAAAAAGTATCCAATGTACTCAGCACTTCTATGAAACCTACTTATATTTACTCACACTTTGTTATGAAAGATAGAACACAACTATAATCCAGGATGAAGGAGAGAAATGGAGTGGGAAGAGAGGGGAGGAGGAGGTTTGATAGAGGGAGGGTAGAAGGTGGGACCA